>PVJA010033789.1:0-23131 GCA_004027025.1 Myocastor coypus | reverse complement strand
GCACCAGCCAGAGCTCCAGTCTGTCTCTCTGTCTCTCTTTATATTACATTCAGGCTCTCCGCCTTAGCTCCCGCCCTAGGCTACACCCATAATACCAGAAGTACTTCCACCCATAATCCCATCAGTACTAAAACCCATAATCCCAGGGATCATGGATCAAGTCTCAAACTCTGGCAGTCCCCGCCCAATGACTCCATGAGGCTTTGGGGGGACAACTAGACATAAACCATAACAGAGGGTGTCTCATGGGTTGAGAGGGTCAGGAAGTTCAGGCTTGGGTCAGGATTACCTAAGGGGGAGAAGTATGCAGAAATGCAGGATGGGGACATAGGTCATACCGTATCTGGGTTGTAGATGTTTAACATTAACCAAATACTATTTTGGTGGTCTTTTCGGAAATTAGAGTTGTGAGACATGTTCTTCCCAGAATCTGTCAGTTAGGACATGTCCTTACATGCCTCCCTAGAGCCAGTCCTGGAAATTTCTATACTGGGGCCATGTGGGTTTTGTAAAAATCTCTCTTACACAGGAAGGGAGAAAGGTACACTGAGGAGGCCGAGGATGGAGGATGCTTTATGTGTGCTTAGACATTCTGTGCTAATTGGAGGTTCCTCCACAAGCCAGGCATAGCGCTCTGTGTGGAAGATTCAACGGGGAAAGGGCTGACCCTTGTCCTCAAGAGCTGACAAGATTTCAGGAAGGATAACCAGGCCCAGGGAAAGCCTGGTTCTTCTGCATTTGCAGGAATGAGTGTGTGTACAGCACACAACCCGGACAGCACAGGAGAGCCCTGCAGGGGATGAGAAGTAGATGTCACAAGACTGAGGTTGTGCCCAGAAGGGTGAGCAAGTGAGCATCTAGAAGGAACCTTCCAGAAAGACAAAAGCATGTAGGCAAAGGTCAGGATGCAAGGGAAAGGTTAGTTTGTTCAGGGCCCTGGATATCCTTAAGCAAGAATAATTTCTAAGTGAAATGGAGAGACAAATGGGGCAGGTGGTGTTTATGTAGTCAGGAACAACCAAGTTCACAGCTTCGATCTAGCCTGGAGGCTGAGGTGATTGGAAAGCTGAGGTGATTGGTGGGCAGGAACTTCATTTCTGTTGGCTGCCTGGTTTCCATGAGGACTCCTATGGGCGGTGCTCCTGTGGCTTCCTGCTTCCTCCCAGTTAGCAGGTCTCTCTCAGAACTCTGACTCTTTACTCCATGTGGCTTCACTGAGCTGAAAGATGGGTTCCAATCATCTTCTGTTCCACACTGCTATGTGCCGGCCACCATGCACAGGGATCTGCCCTTCCAGGTGAGACGGATCTAGGGAATGCTGTTAGAACACCCCTATTGTCCAAATGTCACCCTGGTTCTTCCGCATTTTCATAATAAATCTGACATTTCGATCTCAGTCTGTCTTTGGGTTTCTCACCTAGAGAAGTACTATTTTTTAACCTCTTGAGATGCCAAGGCAAAGTGAGCAGGCTACACTGCTTCATGGAGAAAGGGATGGAGGACACAGAAGGCATCTACCCTGGGAGCATGCTGTGCTCAAAAGGTCTCTTTGGCAGCTGGGTGGAAGATGGATTGAAGAGGGTGAGAGACCATTTGTAGAGAAGGTGATGAAGATCCTAACTGAGGAGGTGGTGCTAGGCGGGAGTTGAGCAGATAAAAAGAAGGGAAGTGTTGGGAGAGATAGTCCAGAATAACAGCACTTGGTCCTAGGTAAGGAGGGATCTGCATTTCTGGTAAGTCCACTGGAGTCACTTTCAATGTGACAGAGAAGAAATATAAAGTTATATGGTATCTTAGTTACTCTTCTCTCATTGCTGAGACAAACACCCAACACTCAGAATGAGGGAAGGAAAGGTTTATTTAGCTCACAGTTACTGGAGGTTTCAGTCCATATTCAGCAGGTTCCAAAGCAGACTGGTATATGGCAGAGGGCATCCTTCCATGGCAGCAGCCAGAGAGCAAGAGCTCTGGGAGAGCTAGCAGCAACTCAAGCAGCTAACTTCTCTTCCTCCCTTACACTGAAATGCAGATCACCTGCCCCAGGGGAGAGGCAGCACCCATTTCCACAATAATCAATTACAAATTCCAGAAGTCCCCCACCCACCCCCACCCCCGTGACTGCTTGAGGCTTTGAGGGGGACACCTATACACAAACCATAACGTATGGGAAGGAGGATCATGAGTTCATTTTGTGACTGGTTGACTTTGGGGACACAGGCAGGTCTCAGATGCAGTTAGACTTATGCAGACCCAGAGCCCATGGAGGATAACACAGCTGAATTTACAAACTCAGCTAGGAATGATGGCTGGGGCACAGAGGAAGAGAACAGAGGGGTGTGGAGCAAGGCAAAGGGAAGCATGAGGATGCAAACCGGTCCTTCAGTCAAGCTCCACGGAAGCCTCGGAGTCCTTACCAGCAACCCAAGAGACAAGTTACACTTTGCTCTGTTGTCTGCAGTGCTGGGCAGGGCATCTGCATACAGCAAAGGCAGGTGATACCACGCTGGGGTCTAAGTCACCACTTCCCAAAAGCCAATATTCAATTCTTTCTCTTTTGGTTTGCCAAGGATTTAAGATGTGGGTGAGGCATCTGTCTACTACACACGTGTAATAGAATACACTTGGATACTTGTTGAGCCTTATGATGAACTGGCTATTTCGTTAAACTCTTCTCACAAGTATAGGAAGCAGAAATAGTTAATTCCATTCTCAAATGGGGAAACTGAGGTTGCCATCCTGCAGTCAAGCTTTGTGTCTGGGCCTGGCTGATGACATGTCAACCACAGGCCACAGGGCTTCTATTCAAAGAGGAGTGACTGAAGTTCAGTCTTTAGGAGCTTCCTTTCCTTGCAGAGGCATAAAATATCCTCTCACCATGATGCAGAGGAGCCACATATCTGAAGTAAATGAGGGAAGGTCACACTGGTGACCCCAGAGACCTGCTGAGGAGATGCCACTAGACAGCCTTAGCTTTGGATCCTGCAGCTTCCTTACTGTGCAGTGGTACGTGCAATCAATTCAGAATCTCTTCATTCTTGTGCAAGTAGCAGGTACTTCCTGCACAGGTCAACTTCTGGTTTTGACCCAGTAGGAAAGCACCTCAGAGGAAGCTTAGTGACCAAGATGGAATCTCATACTTCACTCCAATTTTTTTTTTCTCTGCCCTTCACTTAACAGGAAAAAAAAAAAATTATTAAGAGACTTCCAAATTGATAGAGTATGAAGAACATAGGATTACATTTATTTTCAAAATAAAAATAAAAACTGCTGTGATTGTGAAAAATTTTGTTTCTAAATGTTAGGTAAGGGGCCCAGCAGGACGACTCAGTGGTCTAAAGTGCCTGCTTAGGGAAGCTTAGGCAGCTGCAGGCACCACGGTTCGCTCCCCAGCACCACATGCTGCTCCAGCCCTAAAAATAAATAAATAAACAAGCAAAGGTTCTGAAACAAGAAAAAAAAATAATAAATAAATAAATAAATGTTAGGTCAAAACATCTAACAGCAGAGATCGTATGGTAATACTTAAGCCTTGAAGAGATGGGTAACATTTTTTTTTTTTTTTTTTTTTTTTGGTAGCAAAATAAACCAAACTCAAAAACTCTCCTAAGAAAACAACTCTAATCAAGACCAAGGAATAAAATGTCTAATCTTCTAGAAGATATTTTGCTTTTTGGCTAGTGATTTTTAAAACAGTTTTTATTTATCTTTCCCCTGTCACCATGTGGTATTGCTATTGTCGTTTAAAGCTGTCTGCCAAAATTAGGAAAGTGATGTGCTTCATTAATTAATCTGCTCAGGAGGAATTCAGGGAAGCCGAGGTGAAATGTCCTGCTTCGGTTTCCAGTTCCTTACAAATACGCTAACTTTTAGGAAGAAAAATCCTCAGTATCACTTATGATCAAAAGAAAAAGTAGTGCCAAATATCTGTGTTTTTAATACTTGGCTTTTCAGGACCACAGACAGCTCAGCATTCTCTAGCTGCTCCCCTCTACAAGGTATTTCATTTCAGGATTCAAAGTAAAATTGCAGACATTCTAGCTGTCCATTCTTTCTTTTCAAATTTATAGTTTAAGCTCAGGGGAGAAAAAGCCACACTGGCACACACCATAGTCCATTTTGTCCACTTTCATTTATTCCTTGTTTCTATTTCAATTTCAGTTCCTTGGTGTCTTCATCACTGAATGATCAAGCTTAACCAAGATGGAGATTCTCCTTAAGCCCTCCCTTCAAAGAGTTATCGATATTTTAAAACAAACCCATCTGACTGTGGCTGCGTGGGCATTTGAAAAGGGCAGGTAAGCAGGGGTCTGCAGAAGACCAGACTGAGAGTATGTGGACCCTGTAGGCTCACACAAGTGGGCAAGAGGTGTATAAATACCCCTTGTGACTCCCCTCTCTGCTGCTGTTTCTTCCTAGGTACAAGACTGGGCCTCCCAGATCATAATACAGCATGAAAAAGAAAGAAAAATATGGACAGAGAAAGGTAGCCGAGAGATGTTTGGAAGTCAATTGAAAACGCTTGCCATAGCATTCACTTAAGACACCTGCAGTTGCAAGTGCGAGGAACCAATGTGAACCGAGATGAAGGATAAAACAGAATGTGTGGTTAGATATGGCCAGGTGAGGCAGAACACAGCTCTGGGGAGGTGGTATCTGGCTGCTCAGGCTACGTGTCAGAGCTCTGGCTCTCTATTTCCCCATCTCTGGGCTTGCTCTGTCTCTTCACTGGCTTTACTCTCAGAAAGTTCTGCTACTTGTGCTGGTGAGGTGGCACCCAAGGCCCCAGGCCCATGACCCTTTAGGATGGTCCCTTAATCCTGGCCTATTTCACAGAGCAGTCACTGTGATCGCAGGGTGGACATACTGATGTCTTAAACTTCAGCTAAGTGCTTATCCCGTAAGCGACAGACAGAAATGTATCCAGAAGAAATACTGAACTGGGAGAAGAGAGGTTCTCCAAGGGACCCACAGGAAGCATGGACCACAGACAAGCCAAAAGGATGGGTGGGTGGCCAGTGTTCACTCAACAGGAACAGGCATTGGCACCCCAAGCCCAGGCAGCTTGAATAATAGAAATATGTCAGGTCAGGGCTTGAGGGGCAAGGGGTCTGAAATCAAGGTGTCAGTGGACCTGCTTCATCCTGAGGACCATGGGAGGAGCTGTCCTCCAGGGCTGTCTCTGACTGCTCAGTGTCATCTTGCTGCTATGGCCCTGTTGTCATCTTCTCTACTGTATGTCCCTCTCTGTGGGGTGGTCATGCTGCCTTCTTTGAGCATAGCCGATTAGAGTTCACTTTCACGACTCATTTGAATCTGAACACTTCTGTAAAAGCTCTCATCACCAAATGAGGGCTCACCCTGAAGTCCTGGGGTAAGGGACCCACATATCACCTTTGAGGAGGGACACAAGTCACTCTATGGTCTTTACTCTGGAGCTGCATCCTTCCCAAGTCAAAACACTGTAGTCTCTGCTGTCTATTTTTAAAAGTTTAATCCTTCATTTGCTTTCCTGCTAGAAAACTTCCGGTTGGTGGTAGCGAGGATGGCTCTGCAGTTCTGTACTTTCTGATCTCAAAGAGTACCATGGACAAATCAGGAAAGATAGTTTTTCTTATTCCTTTTACAATGTAGATGTGTATTTAGGAAGAGTAATCTTGTGTAGACATAAATATGTACAGGCTGACCTTGTAATTCTTTTCTGTTTATCAAATGGCTGTCCCTGTGGAATGTTCCACAAAAACAGTGTTTCTCGCTTAAAGCAAATTCGGAAAATGTTCCCATGTAGTCCCTTGCTTGAAGCATTAGAGCACCCATCGGTAAATTGCCGCAAATGGCTCAGGTTGTTCAGTTCTCTCTACATCCGTGACCTGGGCTGTGTAACTTTGAAGTTCCTTCCATTGAGACATGTGATAGATTTTCTGCTCTTTGATCCATCTTACTTTGGCCTTGTGTCTTGTCTTGGGCAACAAGATATTGACCAGCTCTTGTCTTGCTCTTTTCCCTATCTCTTCCAGCCACCCCAAAACACAGAAAAGGAGGCTAAGTTGCCCCTGTCACCATACCTGAAGCTGTGCTCAGGTGGACACCCACCAGCCAGTGTCCAGAAGTGTGTGCAAGGCAAGGACTACAGTGCTGTCTTTCTAACTTTCAGACTCATAAACAAAAATGAGTGGGGCTTCTTTGTTTATTTTTATTAGCATGTGTTCATGATCCATAATAATCACATTCACCTTGAAGGAGCAGTATGTCTACACACTGTGTCCTGATCATTTCATCTCCCCGCCCTTGACCTCTCCTCCCCCTTCTCCTCTCCTCTCCAAATCTACCTGCTTTCTATCTTTTCTCTTTTGTATTGCTCTCTGTTTATATTTTGGGTTGCTCATGTCAGAGGAAGCATGTGATACTCAGCTCTCTGCATCTAATGTGCTTATTTCACTTTGCCTTATGCTCTCAAGCTTCATCTGTTCTCCTCCCAATAATTTACATGCACCCTTCTTCATGACTCTGTAGTGTGCTTCATTGAAGCTATCAAGTTGACAGATGCATTGCTTGGTATCATGGTGGCTGTGGAAATCCTAGAACTGTACCACGGGTTCTAAGCAGTCTTACATGGAGGAACACATTTAAGCTTGACTTAAACCAAATGTACATAGGGCAGAATGACAAACATCCTGAAGAGCAGTGTTGTGGAGCCCCAGGAAGGGAAATTATTCCTGGTCATATCCAGGCATGGCAGTGCCTAAGAGCAACTTGGTTCTGAGCTTCCACTAGCAGGAAGATCCCCTCACTCCCTTTGGCCTTGCTGGTCCTTTCCTCAGCACCATCGAGAACTCCTGTTTAAAAACAGGTTATTTCCTTTTCTTTCTACCCTTTCAGTTGGACTTCATGTTGTACTCTGTTGCAGCCCTTGCAACCAAACTGCTGGAAGGAATGTGCGTGTGAGTGGCACTGTGTCTCTGAGGTGACAGCAAAGCTTGGAGGCAGATGCATCCACAGTGTGGCCACAAGCTGGCAAACTCACTGTCCTGGCTCAGTGTGCAGACGGGAGCCCTCCAGGAGCCAGGAAATACACATGGGAGCTGAGGATACAAAGAATAAACTTCTAGAGTATTTGAGCCATTCTATCTATTTGTTATAACAATGCTTGTTATAACCTAACACTTGAAGGATTGCCCTGATGAAGTGAATCTGAAATACCCAACAGTGGCTTAGTGCTTGGCCCTCAGGGTGACAAGAATATCAGAGAGTCCAGGTGATCAAGGGCCATGCTTGGTGCCACTACTGACTCAAGCACTTAGCAGGCAGAGTAAACACCTACAGATGTAAGCAAAGGATTTGGAAAAGCCTGGTATTCGCACATGTTGGCTAATTGTTGGTGTATTCTAAGCACTTCAAGAAAGAAATGCAGCCTTCTGCTATGGCAACCGTTGAATAACAGTGGCCATGGTTCTACGCTATCCCTTGGCCCTGGGCCTCAACAAGGGCCACAAGGTGATGAAGAATGTGAGCAAACGGAAGCACAGCGCTGTCATGGATGCCTCACCAAACATGCCAAGTTCGTGCAGGACATGATCTGGGAAGTGTGCAGCTTTACCTCCTATGAGCAGCACACCACTGAGCTGCTCAAGGCCTTCAAGGACAAGCACACCCTCAAGTTCATCAGGAAAAGGCTGCAGGTGCACAAGCACACCAAGAGGCTGCTGGCCACCATGAGGAAGACAGCTGCTAAGAAAGACTGGACCTCTCCGGAATAGAGCTTTGCAGGGAGAGAGGGAGAGAGACAGAGAGACAGAGAGAGAGAGAGAGACAGAGAGAGAGGGAGGGGGAGACAGAGACAGAGACAGACAGAGACAGACAGACAGAGAGACAGAGAGAGAGAGAATAAGTTCAATCAGGCAAGAACTGTACCTAAAATGAAGGAAACAAAGCTAGTTAGGGAAACATGGAACATCTCAGAGAAAATGAAGTATCTTCTCTGAGATCCTCACACTTCAGGCAATAATAAAAGATTTTAAATTTGCGTAACTCCCAGTTACTTCACACTTGGGAAGAAGCAGAATTCTGTAGCACAATTCACACATTGCGTTGGCTTCCAAAGCACGCCTATTGCCCAGGGTGGCCTCCACCAGCCAGCACAGAGGTCAGTATGGGAGAACAAATACATAAAACAAGCTTGAGCCCACATCTAAGACAAATTTGGGGTAGAAGTATTGGTCCACAGAACTGTCTGAAACCATGTAGATACTGGAATATCTCTCAGGAGCCAAACCCGGGAGCTTACTCCATGACAGGTCGAGTTTCAGTTTGACTAAGGACGAGAGGCTGTGAGCCTACTAAGCCCTTCTGTCTTGAATGGAAGCTTTCCACTGTAAGTCACCCATAGTCTCCCCATGTATTAGGAGTGTTTTGTGTCTGTCTGTGGGAGCAGTAGGAGGTGTAGGTCAGATAACCTGCCTTTAGCTTTCCCTTTCTAGGGATTCTACTGATTTGTCTGGATGCTTAATCAGGCAGTTCCACAGTCCCTGCTGCAGAGGTGCCTTGCACTCCACATTCCCTACTTTGGACTACTCTATCTGAATATTAGTTACAGTTATATAGTCTTAGACACAGTAACCAGTTTGTGGTCAGGAGCCTACTCAAGTGGACTCAACCAAGTTCTCATTTAAATACTTATATGCACACGAAGCTTCTCTGCTTCCATATCAGCAAAAAATACCAACATGGGATTAGGAAGAGTCATCTGTACTGTAAAAGGCAATGAATATAGAAAGGCAGAATAGTTGGAGACAGCTGATAGAAGCAGTGAGAGAGGTAGAGGCATGGTTTGAAAACCTGGGTACAGTCATGTCCTGCAGAACCACGTGATTTCTTACCAATTCTTACCATTTTTCACTACCTTCTTGGCCTAACCACTATCAGCATTTGCCTACTTTAGTTCAATGTATCATTACTAGTTATCATCATCCACATCATCATCATCATCATCATCATCATCTTAAGTGACCTTCCCACGTCTGTCCTAGACCCCTTTTTTAGTCTGTTTAGAACTATCCTTTACAGCTAGTTCAAATGATGATATCCTTAACTTAAATAATTCTGTAATGGTTCATCACTGTGTCAACTTGAGAAGTTAGAAGCTTAACTGAGGGACTTAGCAGTTCTACATCCCTCAGTGTAGACTTTATGCCCTGGCTGGCTGTTTAGGGCCTAAGATGTTTTGAGCATTGGTTCACTGTATCAACCTCAGAAGTTTAGAAGTTTAACCAAGTGATTTAGCAGGGTCCTGGCTTCTGCCCTTTGTAAACATCCTGTGCCTGTGCAAGAGGGGGGCAGGGAGGTGGTGTGAGGGCTACACCCACCCAGGGGGGCAGTCGTCTGCCTTCCATATAAGGGAGGAAAAGGGACTTGTCCTCCGCTCCTTTGGCTCTTGCTGCTTCTGCTGCCTTCCACCATGTAGAGCTGCCCTTGGGCCACACTGCCCTGCCTTGGAGGTAGCTGACTATGGCTTAACGCTTTACAGACTGTGAGCTAAATGAACCTTTCCTTCTTTAATTTTGGACATTGACTATTTTGTCACAGCAAGAGAACATCAGCTAACAGGAACACCTTCTGGGAGCTTCCATATTTCACCAGAAAAATCCTCCTACCAACCTTCCTGTCTGGTGGTGTTTGAGATCCCATTACCCAAGGACCTCTTCTTCACTGCTCCACCCCTTGCTCCCCAACTCGAGAATCACAGCACTTACCTTGCGCCCCAAACACACTCATTGCCATTTCTGAAACAGTGGGCAGCGGCAATTTCTGTTAAATAAAAACATTATGCATAACCTCAGCAGCCTTATTCACTTGGTCTGCCACTATGCATCGTCTGTGTTTTCCTCAAACTCCAAATATACGTGAAAGGTAAACATTTAGGTTCAACTCAGAACACAGAAGCAGCCAGGGCAGCACAAGAAAAGACACTCCCGAGAGAGGAGCTCAGAGCTGCCACTGCAAGCGACAGGAGTAGGAGGACACTTGCTCAAATCAAGGAGCGCGTCTTCGTAGGGATTAACAGTGATGCCTCTTTTACTATAATAATTTTTGAAATGTAAACATTCGCCACGTCTTCTGATCATTCTACAACCTGAGCCATTTGTCACCTGTGAGTCCTGTTTTGGGCACCCATAAAATCAGGACAAAAGCAATCATCTTGTTCATTGTGGAAGGTGATGGTTGTAAAAAGGTTGGTGCACAGCAGTTTTATTACTGTTTTCATGGCCCGATGAGCCGTGGGCTGCTGTGGTCGTCACACCTAGGTCTCAGGGCCCCTTCCAGTTCCTCCCTGACATAAGACACATTAAGTCGGTTATCATTCAATAAAAGCCATGCCCCACCCACAGCTCCATGCTCCTTTACCACTGAGTCTTACACAATCATCTAGAAAAGGCTTCTTCATTTATAAAAGAGCCAGGATAGTATCCACTACTAGCCTGGAGGGCTGAGGATCAAATAGAACAGTTTGTGAAATCTCTCTAAAATCCAGAAGCTCCTACGCAAATGCAAATGATTCTTGGGTCTAGGGAGCCTGGCACTGATGTCCAAGCTCATCATCCTTGGCAGAAGAAAGAAAGAAGCTTTGAGCAGAAATCAGCTTTCTCAACCCAACTCTTCCCACTCTACCATTCTGCAGTCACCCTGTGAGTATTGGTTGTTGAGAATTATGCATATTTTATCACTTTCCTTTAATATTGGTTATCAATTCTTGGGATTATATATTCATATTTCTACCTCCTTTGGAGATCAGTTTTTAGTGATATTTTCATAGTCAGGATTAAGGGGAAATTGTGCTCAAACTAACACTAAGTTCAGTTAGGTTTTCATGGTAGTTTATGATTTTTTCTTTTTTAATCTTTTATTTATTGATTTGGTACCAGGTCTCACTACGTAGCTTCAGCTCATAGTGATCTTCTTGTCTCAGCCTCCCCAGTGCTGGGATTATAGATAGGTGCCATCATGCCTGGTTTTGCGGCCGGCACAGCACACCTGGAGTTCCGGGGCTGACATGGAATGTAGTACCAGAGACTGAACCCGGGTGCATGCCATACAGGCTCTTGGACCCCTGAGCTATCTCCCCAGACCGCTACATTGGTCTATGATTTAACATACAAGGCTTCAGAAAGAATGTTTATTCTTTCAGTTCATTGACTGAAGGACCACACAACTTTGTAGCATTGCTGAATTTGGGAATGCTTTTACCATTTCTAGGGAAGCCTGACTTTCCTGACCTTTCAGCTCTCTGCCCCAAATGGGACTGTAAAGAGGGTGCTGTTGTGGGCACAGGAGACTGGGTGACCTACATCGACGGTGTTATGTGGGGTACTAGAAGTACAGCTTGAGCCATCTCTTCCAATTAAGGGCTAACTTGTCTGTGATTTCAGTCTCCCATTTGAAAGAAAAAATCTAACGATAATTGGAGCATGGAGCTATTCACCACTGTACTTCACTCTGGAAATAATTGTCTTTGTTCAATTAGGAATCTACATTTTCATGCCAGTCTTCACAGATCATTTTGAATGAGAATGCACTCTGATTAAGAGCTATCCTTCTTGGAAGGGGAATAAAAAAACAAAAAACAAAAAACAGCAGGCCAAAGTCTTCATCTTCATGTCGGATTTAACATTTTGTTTAGACCTAACTGACAAAGTAAAATGCTACATGCATCCCTTTTTGAACTTCTAAGCTCAATATGGCAAAAGTCTCCTGGGGCACTCATATATGGCCTTCAAAAAAATTTAAACACCTTGGCAATAATTCTGAGGAGTTGGGTTTGGATAGATAGCTCTGTGATCACTAGTTTGTCTGAGATCACGAATTAATTTTTTATATGATAATAACCGGACTTTTTGGGGAGGAACAAAGTTTGGTCACCATTTATTTGACACTTATAGAACTACTTACACTCCTTGGTACTTTTAAAACAGGTAACCTCATATGTAGCTCTTACAAGGACCCTTCACAGGCATTGCTATCCAAGCAACAGCTAAAGACAATGACAGCCTAAGAGTTCATGTGATTTTTCTCAAGGCCAAGCAGTGAGTTCCTGGGAGGGCCAGGCCTGCAGTGTGTGTCTGACTGGCTCTAATGCCCACACTCCTTCCTGCTTCTAGTTCTTTCTTCTTATTAAAGCAAAACAGCCAAGGAACAGGTGTTAAGGTGCTGGAGATTAAAATCTGAAAAGTGCCAATTCAGTATAGGTCTATGCTAGGACCCACGCCCCTAGAATAATTCTGAAATGCCTGTGTTTAACATTTCTGATTTGAAACAAAAGTTCTACAAGTCACAAAAAGATGAACACAATGGCAACTATCTTAAATAACTTGAGATACTATTCATACAAAAATAGGATGTTTAAATCCTTTTAAAAAATAGATTCCTTTGGAAACAAGCTGTATTTTCTCTGCTTTTGTATTCTTTCAATCAAATATAGATAGTCAAGTGAGAAAATAATGAATTATTCTCTTAACCTCAAGAGGTGAACAGGCTCTACAGCACCTTATCACTAGCAGGCCTATTTTTGTATATCATGTATGTGTTTTAACATCCATGTGTGAGTCAAAAATCCCATCAGTACAGGAAGTAGAATTCTGGACAAACTTTCCATTACCCCTTCTAGAAACATGTAGCCATTATGAATCCCCACCTTTGATGCAGAGCAGTTCTTTCTCTTTCATAATTCTTTGGTAAACCTACACACGGGTGTTCTCCCATTCTTCTTCTCCCATGCCTTTGACCCTGACATTTCATAACAACAACAAGAAAAGACCTAGCAACACACCTGAATGGAAAGTGATAGCTAACCCAAATTTTCTATTCTTGCAAATCTAAAGAGTTGATGATTGACAGATTTGGGGTCTGGTGGGACTTGCAAGCAAAAGTGGCAATGACTGTTACGTTTCATGCATGCTGAGTTTGATTCTGCCTATGGAGTATTTATGTGGGGCTAGGGTGGTGGGGAAATATAGTGCGCTCTCTCTCTCTCTCTCTCTCTCTCTCTCTCTCTCTCTCATTTTATCTACCTATTCCACTGGCTGTAGCAGGTGTGGAGATAACTTTCCAATAATGACTGGAGTCTGTATTTCCCCTTTCACAGGAACTCACCATCTGGTCCTGAGGGCTAGAGATAATTTAGTCTCTTAGTTAGCTCAGTGCCCAAGCAAAGACTGATAAATGAATCTGATTGCACTGCTGTTTTGCAGTGTCAATAATACATCAGTGTTTGGCTGCTCTAGGTGAACTCTTCAGATGTCTTCAGCAAAAAAAAAGTAGAGCTCTAATCAAGTCAACCTATCTCAAAACCAAGCACATTACTGAAGGCAGAGAGGGTCACGTTTTATGAAGGTTCCATAGGAATGCTAAAAATATATTTGCATAGTGCATAGATCTTTTCCATCTAATCTTTAGTCTCCTACAATTGTCAGATTCAATTTTGGTCTTGTATACTCTAGAATGAATAATTTAACTCCTGACATTTTTCTTCCCGGTAAAAATTATGGCTCAAGCTGATAAATTACAAACTTTCCAAACCAATAATCTCTGTGGTTTAAGAAAAATATCAGCACGTCTGTCAAGCTCTAGGAAGATATATGGCCATGATGGAACAATTCAGAACAGAAGGCAAAATATTTGAGAAATACAGATCATTTTCTTCTTACTCTAATTATTGGTAAAAAATTACCAGGTAGTTCCTTCAGTCTCCAGTATACTTTATCAGTGTACCCATAACCACCTTAAAATGGACATTAAAAGTGTAGAGATTTATAACTTGAGGAGAAGAAAATGAGATATTTGAGAAGCAAAGAATTCTGCATGGGTCGATGTCCCAGGGTCCCATGAGATTACATGGAGTAATAAGATGACATAATCCAATTAAGTGGCTACAAAAGGCAGAATAGGTCCACAGTGCTCTGCCTCTTGGGAGAATGTCATCTTATACATTTTAAAAGATGCATTATTAAAACTAAGGTCACCATGGCAAAGTTATCTCAGCTTGGAGGAAAAAAACAACATAATTTTCTTGGGAAAGCAGAAATTCCATCTGCAGGAGTGTAAGGGAAGGAAAACCACTTGGAGACAGTGAAACACACTCGTCCCCCTCAGTGTAAAGAAGTAGCCAGCTAGTATTTGTAGGTTAGAAGGAGAAGAAAATTATATACTGTTTTTGTACCTTCTGGGGTACAGTTGTATATCTCTTAGGTTGAAATCCTTACCCTCATGAAACGATGTATATTTTCTAGGGGTTCCTTAAGGTAAGATCAGGTCATAACAGTAGGGCCCTTATGAAGGGACCAATGTGTTCCTAAAATGAGGGAGAGATAGAATCTCCTGCCACTCACCCTTCACCCCCACCCCCTTTTTTACATGACAAAGAAAGGCCATGAGAAGAAACAGAAGCAGGCCACCTGTGACATGCTCAGCTCCTTGACATTGGCCTTCACAGGCTCTAGAACTGCAAGAGAAAAATCTTGCACAAGCTCTGCTGTCATTCCACATTAGACTAAGACAGGTCACAGTGGTCAACATTACCTTAGGGTGTTTCTTCTCTGGAAACTTATTCTACCACCCTGTACACCAGTAGGCAAAACTAAGTGACCGTTTCATGACATGCCTCCAATTAATCCATTAATGTGTTATTCTAATCTACATTAGAAAACCTGGGGCCTGGCGGGTCTAAAGTGCCTGTTTGGGAAAGCTTGGCCGGCTTCAGGGACCGCGGTTCCATCCCCCGCACCACATGCTGCGCCAGCCCTGCCCTTGGGGCGGGCTGAGCCAGCCATAAAAATGGGTGTATAAACAAACAAAGGTTCCGAAACAAGAAAAAAAAAAAATAAAATAAAAAATTCTAAAAAAAAAAAAAAAAAAGAAAGAAAACCTATTGACTAGCATAGAACCCATACATATCTCACTCTTGAGAGTCAAAGGTCATGCCAATTAAGGCCAGCCAATCCAGTAGTAGGCCGAAACTGAATTGAAAGCGGGGCGAGAGTAGTAAGCAGAAACAAGAGGTGCTTGTCCCCCAAAGAGGTTAGTGGGTCACTCCAAGCCCCCACAGTACATTCAGTAAGGCTCAGTTAAACTTGATTTTATTCTGATGATGTGAGAGTGCATGTTGCAATATCATGGCACTTATACTTCCCAGATATTTTTAGTTGAGCTAATTCCAACAGATTTTTATTAGCTTACAGCTAATTAACTCCTGAATAACATAAAGAGCAAGAATCCAAAGATAACATCTCTCAGCATTTGAAAGTTCTCAAAAATAGGAGGCATAGATGGAGGTAATGAAGCACACACCCAATGTGCCTTGTACCACAGATAGTGCATTGCACAATTCAGCAATTGCATATGGCAAGGATGTTTCCTCTTTAATTACAAAGATAAAGCTAACAAAGTTCAGTGCTGAGTAAAGTTGCCTTACCTCTGCCAAGTGTCAGAGCTTGCATTTAGCACTGTGTGATCCCAGAGCTCCTTTCCTTAATATTGTCAAAGACCTTGGAATAACCCAAATGTGTTTTGACAGTTAAGGTGGTTTCTCAGCTTGGTGGGCTTTGGAGGCTCCTAGAGGATCAATAGATTTAGGGCTTCTCTGGCTGGGTCAAGAAGGTGTGGGCTTAGGTATTACATATGGTCCTGCTCCCTGCCTCCCTGCCACTGCTCTCTCCTCTACATCCCATGGACTAAGCCTCTCTGTTCCACCCTGTGTGTCTTCCCTTGCAGCCAATGGACCATGGACTGAATCCCCTGAAGCTGGGAGCAAAATTAAATTTCTCCTTGGGGCTGGGGAGATAGCTCCATGGCACAAGTGCCTGCCTGGTAAGTGCAAGGTCGTGAGTTTGAATCCCAGTCCCATAAAACAAAACAACAACAACAACAAAAAAAATTCTCCTTTACATGGTAGGTGTTGAATATGGTATCTCACCAACTGAAAAGCTGATCAACATAGGTGATTACTCAGTAATGGAAGGTTCCAGAAAGTGGTGATGTAGACATTATACTATATGAATGGGATGGTTAATATATATGTTAATTCGAGGGACATTTTATGGTGGGTTAAGATTTAAATCAGTGAATGCTAAGGAAGCAGACTGCACTGCTTCCCTTGTGGGGGGTGTATTGATTTTACCCGGTCTGGTGGAGTCCTACACAAAACCAAAACACTGGCCTGGAGGACTGAGAGGAGAGTGGTTCAGATGGCATGTGCCTAGCTGGCTTTCCTGGGCCTCTGCACCCAGACTTTGGTCGGGCACTTCCCCATCAATCCTCATGGGTTCTTAGCTGGCTGATCCACAATGCAGTTTTGGACTTACTCATCCATAATTCTGCAAATCAACTCTTTATAATAAATTTCTTTGTGTAAATAGAAATGTTCTCTTGTCTCCATTTCACTAAAGAAACATTACCTGGTAATGCACCATACAAAAGATTTTACCAGAAAACTAGGTAATTTCTCATTGGCTATTTGATGTAGACTTATTTTAAGTTTATTGTTAGCAATGTATGCCTACTAATATCTTTTTATATTATATATAAAATATAGCATCATTTGTGAGTAACAAAATAAATAGTCAAGTCTTGCTTGTTCATCTATTTGGGCAGTCCCTCCCTTTTAATTAGAGTTTTCAGTCATTGCTGTTTGAATTATTACTATTATTTTCTTCTTCTTGGTACCAGGAATCAAACTCAAAGCCTCACTCTCATCAGGCAGGTGCTGCACTGTTGAGATATGTCTGTAGCCTTAAATTATTATTAATAGAATTAGATTTCACTATTATACTATATTTTTATTATTTTGTCTCTCTATTTTTTCTTCTTTATTCTTTCCACCTTGACCTCTATGATGCTAACTATAAAGATTTTGTTTCCCTTTATCTTTTGTTAAGTTTATTGGTACACTATTTAAATGTACATGTTGGTCATACTCATCATAGGGAATTTGTACCTGTACAAGACGTATCTGGTACCCCTTTTCTTCCTGCATGGAAACAAAGCCTTTAAGTAAGGTGGGGAAGAAGAGCTGAAAGAGAAAGAACTGTAAAGATTTTAGAATGGCATTTTCATTTATCTAATGGATTTACCTTACATTTCTTTAGTGTTCCCTGTAATCTGTGATGTACATTCTTAGCTTCTCAAGTCTACTACAAGCTAAAATGTGTGCAGACTCATAAAGACTGACCTATACATTGCATTGTGTTTCATGCTATGGTTATGTTACTAGCACTATAATGTAGTACATGTACTAATAACTATACTACATAATGTTGTCATTTTGGAAATAATCCTATATGTATTTTAAAGGACTAAAAAGAAAAATAGGTATTTATATTTCATCCTACATGTAGATTAGAAATTATTTATAGAGTCCTTCAAATTATTTGCATTATACTCGTTTTATATAATTTGTGGCATCTTGAGGTATAATTATGTCTTTATATTGATTGGTAGTTATACATTTTTTTAATCTGTGCATTTGTGCTTTTCACTAAATTTAGAATAATTTTGGCTATTATGTCTTGAAAAATATTGTGTCCTCTTCTGTCTCTCCTTTTCACTGGGACTTTGATTACATGTATGTGAGAACGTTGAATAAAATCCCATCTCTGAAACTATGTTTATTTCTAAAATCTATTTTATCTCAAATATTTATATTGGGATATTTACACTGATTTATCTGGAAATGAAATGACTTTTTTTCCATCTTCAATCTAATGTTAAACCCACTGAAGACTTCTTAGTACATATTTTTCAGTTATACAGTTTTGATTTGAATTTTACAGTTTTATATTTGTGAGTTTCCTATCCTTTTAATAGCTGCTTTAACATTATCATTCAATAGTCACAAAATCATGATCATTTCAGAGTCAATATCCATAGCCACATCATCTCAGAGTCAAAATCCAAACTGAGGGGACAATGAGATGGTTCAGCTGTCTAAAGCACCTGCTTAGGCAAGCTTAAGCAACCTCAGTGACCACGGTTTGATCCCCGGCACCACTTGCTGTGCCATCCCCACCCACAGGGCAGGTTAAGCCAGCTATAATACAAAAAAATTTTAAAAATTAAAAAAAATCTAAATTGACACATCTATACTTCTCTTGTTTATGAGTCATATTTTGTTATTTTTTAATATACTAAATAATTTTGGAAACTGAGAAGGACATGTTGTGCAGACTCTGGCTGGTGCTGCATTCTCTGAAGAGGACTGATTTATTTGTTTGCTTTTTCCTCACCCAGAGTCTGAGATGAATGCAAGCTGCAAATATTTTTCCTACACTGGAAAGCAGTGAAAGCGTTACATCAGACCTTTTAACTTTGACTAAGCTATGCAGAGTTTTCTCCACACATAAATGGTTAGTAGTTGCCAAAGATTTGACTAGAATTTGTATACTAAATGTAGAATTTTGTCTCTGTTTTCTTTATCTGGTGACTGTTTTCTAATTTTCTGGCTCCTAATATTATTCTAAAATGCCTCCTACTTCTTTAATCTAAGACCAGAATGCATTACAAAAAAAAAAAAAAAAAAAAAAAAATCTCACCAAGTACGATTTCATTTCCTTGCATGTCAGCCTTCCAGAATATGAGTTTTTGATGGCTTTCTAGGGCCTTCACGTAATTGTTTCCTATATTCTTCCTATTATTTATGATTATTATTTTTAGGAGTTGCATGGAAGCTATTCCACCATAACACAAATGGTAGTCCTGTTAGGATTATTGAGATTAACATTGGCGGCGAACCCTACAACAAATTTCTTTGGAACAATTCTTTTCGCTTTTTCAGAACAAAGGTTTAGTTTTCAAAGTCTTTCAAATGAAGCCAGTCTTAGGCCCTGCATACTAATGTCACGCTTTGGTAAATTGCAAGATGGCCAATTTAAATTGTAATTTATTTAAATCTTAAGTATAAATTTTTCAACTTAGTCATCAGCTCACAGTTTTAGATTATGCAGTGTATTCACAGGTGAAAATGATATAAGACAAAGAAACTCCCAACCCAAAGCATACCTGGGTTGGGTTCATGTTCTCTAAAATCAAAGAATGAATTTTAGGAACAATGTACACCAAGAACAGAATAGATCTACTGAGGGAAAGAAAGCATCTGTCTGAGAAAGGGACAGAAGTGGACCCAAGTGTAATGCCAAGGACCCTGCTTTTCTAGGTTTTTTTTAAGAACAAAAGCAAGAGGTGGGCCTGGCAGGATGGCTCAGTGGTCTAAAGCGCCTGCTTAGGAAAGCTTAGGCAGCTGCAGGGACTGCGGTTCAATCCCTGGCACCACATGCTGCACCAGCTCTGCCCTCAGGGCAGGCTGAGCCAGCCATAAAAACAAACAAACAAAAAAGTTCTGAAACAAGAAAAAAAAATTAAATTAAAAAAAAAAAGCAAGAGGTGACATGAGTCCAAGACAGGCATAAAATAGGAACTGGCAAGGTGGGCATGAGGTGGGACAAAACTACAGGCAACCAATAAGATTACAAAGATAATTGCTTAGTACAATCGATTGATTCAGGATCAAATGGCAAAGTGAGTCACATAGCAAGCAGGCATGAAGATAGAACAGCGGCTCTTCCTGTACGGCTGGGTAGGTGGCTCTTCCTGACTTTTTCAAGGTGATTGACACCTATGTAGAGTATCAGTCCTTGATGTCCACCCCTACGGAGGTATGTGGGCTCACTGTTTCATCTTTCATCTTGAGGTCCGGCCCACAGCAGAGATGCCTGTCTCTCCCACAGTTGGAAGGTATCTTGTCTTCTATATTAGCTCCTCCTAGGGCCTAGGCCTGTTGGAATTCGCATAACATTTCTATCCAATTCAGCTGTCTATAAAAGTAAGTGCTATTTAAAAACTAAAATTAGAACAAGGTGAAGGCAATTGGGCAGCGAGGAGGGGAGAGATCCACTATAATTTTGAAGGTTGGTCAGGGTATGATCTCTGGAAAATATGACATTCAGGCAAATTCATGAGGGACACATGGAAATTTGCTGTCAGATATCAAGGAGAACGATGTTTAAGGAAAAGATAGCATCATCACGTGTTCTACACACTAGACACTACCCATTTAATCTCATTTAAAACCCAAAAGCCGGGCGTGATGGTGCACTCTTGTAATCCCAGCACTCGGGAGGCTGAGGCAGGAGGATCGGTGCAAGTTCAAGACCAGCCTGGGCTACAAAAGTGAGCTCAAGTCCAGCCTCAACTGCATAGTGAGACCCTATCTCATAAAAAAAAAAAAAAAGAGGTTCTGTTACCCTTGTTTTACAAATTTGGAAGCTGAGGTCCAAGGAGGTTAATCAGCTCTTCTGTGGTCATGAAAGTGGGAAGTGACAGAACATGGTTTTGCGGTGGGCAGCTGAATTAGATAGAAATATAGGCAGTCAGGCAGGGCCAGGCGGCATGGAAGACAAGGTGACTTGAACACTGGAGACAGACACTCCTCTACCATGGGTCAGATCTCAAGAAAAGAGTACACCAAAACAACTATATACTTCCCTAGGGATGGGCATCAAGGATTGATATTCTAAGTAGGTATCAATCACCTTGTAAGAGCCTAGAAAGAGTCCCCAGCCCAAGCCCAACAGGAAGAGACCTTGCTCTGTATTCTTGCCTGCTTGCTCTGTGATTTAACTTTCCCATTGGATCCCAATTTTAATCAATTTTACCTGAGCAATGATGCTTGTAATTTCATTGGTTGATCACAGTTTTGTCCCACCTCATACCCACCTAAGCCAGTTCCCATGTCATCTCCATAACTTTAAACCCACCTCACCACATGGTTTTCCTCTATCAAAGTTCCTGGAAGAGACAGCTTCCTGGGGGACACCCACTTGCGACCCACCTCCTGTCTCTCTCAGACAGGAGCTTTCTTTCCCTCAATAAATATGGTCTGCTTATTACCTCATTTGTTCCTAAAATTCATTCTTTGGTTTTAGAGAACACGATCTCATCCCAGGTATTTTTCAGGTTAGGGATTGGTTTTCCCTATATCATTTGGAGGTTCCCCATTGGAGGCTGTCCTCCCGAGATCAGGTTTTTCTCCCTGTGTCAGTTTTAGTCCTCAGTTTTCTGTCCTTAGCACCAGCCTCTCTACCACTCTGGTGTTATGTTTGCTGTATTCCTCAGCGTTAGTCCAGTCAGTCAGTATTCTGTGCGCTCTCCATTACTATAGCCCAACCCCTTCCCTTAAGGTGTGTATGTACATAAATAGGTAAACTGAAACTGTGTACAGCCTACAAAACTCTGTAGAGATCTATAGAGACCTGGGGCTGCTATAGAATTCACACTGTAAACTCCCAAACCAAAAAGGTGCTTGAACACTCGCCATCTGCCATTTTGGGTGGACTTGTTTGTGCTGGTTTCCTCTTGTGGCTTTCTCTCATCTTGTACAAAGATGCCTCAGTTTTCAATTCAGGATATCTCTTTGGAAATGATAAAACATTGTAGGAAGGGAAGGAGAAGGAGAACAGTGTCAGCCTGAGGAGCAATCTAGGGCAATTTTGAGCTTCCTCTTTGTACATGCACTTTCCTAAAGATATTTTGGCCGCTAGTTCACATCTCTGAGTCAGCTGGGAAACACCAGACAGCAAAACAGAGGATCACAAGATTCAAAACTGAAACCACAATGGCTGGCTCATCCTGCGCTGGGGGTGGGGGTAGCATAGCCTGTAATGCTGGGGATCGAATCATGGTCCCTGCGGTTTCCTAAGCTTTCATAACCAGATGCTTTAGACCACTCAACCATCTTACTGGATGAAACTACTTATTTGAAAGAGCCCACCTGTATCACTGTGTTAATCATTCTCCTGTTCTCAACTCCTAATATCTTTAACAATATAATCATCAAAATGTACTGATGTTTAGATAGTTAACTGTGCTATTAGAGTTGAAATACTTTCTATTGTTGGTGAAGGTATAGTTGTCACATTAAGTACATATTTGTTTTACGTCAATATTTGGCTTGCACCATGTTTATACTATAATTACAAGCCTCTTTTCTATGGTTAATGGTGATACAATGTTAATTCATACAGCATGTCAATATCAAATTTGTCTTGGGTGATATTACTGCTGTCAGTTTAGTTAATATTGCCAGGGTCATATAGTTATGGATATTAATAAGTTTTCTTTGCATGCCAATATCTGGATTACTTTTATAACATTAACAATATTGCAGCTCATTCCTGGAAAACTTGGTGCTGGGTCAATTATACTGCATCTTCCCCACAAAAAAATTAACACACATGATGTAATCTTGGGACAGAGGCCAAAGATTATAGTTAACCATGGCCAAGATGTGTTACTGAAAAGAAGACACTAACTAGAGCTCTCCATACTAGCAGGAGGTCTTTCTGTTGTAAGTGTCCACCAATTTAAGCACAACTGAAACAAAGCCAGTTGGCGAACAAACACATTAAACTGTGACAAAACAAGGCAACAAAACGCATCCTCAACCTCTCAGTTCCCACTAACCAGTACAAAAAGCATTGAAAGGAAGCAGAAGACACAGAGCTAAATTATTTGATAAGGTAATAGGAGATTAAAAACCAATCAATAAGATGTCCAAAAGGCTCACAGAAGGTATAAGTTAACAGATAATAAATAGAGATATAATAAATAAAATGATAAGAAAATTTGTAAAAGATACTAATGAAAATCTAAACAAGGGGCCAGCCAAAAGCTCAGTGGATTAAAGTGTCTGCAAGCAGGTGCAGAGGCCAGGCCTGTGGTGCCAGCCCAGCTCCCTGGGCATGCTGAGACAACAATTGAGACTGGGCATGGTGGCACATGCCTATAATCCTGGCTCTTGGGAGCTTGTAAAACAGTTAGATCACTAGGAGCCCAATCTATGTAGTGAGAAGTTGGACACCCTGTAGACACCCCAAAAAGCTAAACAAAACAATAAAAAACATGAATAACCACTTTAACAAAGAATTCGAGTCCATGAAAAAGTTCCAAACAGAAATGCAGGAGATTAAAATTATTATTATTATTTTTTTGTCTTTTTCAGACAGGGTCTTGCTATGCAGTTGAGGCTGGTCCTGAGCTCACTTTTGTAGCCCAGGCTGGTCTCGAACTCTCACCAATCCTCCTGCCTCAGCCTCCC
>PVJA010033788.1:0-22781 GCA_004027025.1 Myocastor coypus | reverse complement strand
TATATATATATATATATATATATATATATATATATATATCATAGCAGTGTGTTATACATCAATAGCAGCAACAGCTTTTCCAGGTTCTGCAGTTATCTGAACAAAATTAGAGGCACCCAGCACACAGTTGAAAAAAAAAAGAGAGAAGAAGAAGAAAGAAGCACCCAGAAGGCAGCAAAGTCCTGTCACTGCTCTGGTGCCTGGCACTATTGTTTTTATTAGCCCCTGGAAAGAAAACATCATTAAAAACAGCTTTGCTAAAGCAGGTCACTCATACCCTAAAGCAGGTGTGAGATGTTTTGCACACACACAGGTGTGATACAGTGCTGTCCAATGTCTATAATATTAAAGAATACAATGGCTCAGCCTGCCCTGGGGCTGGTGTAACATATGGTGCCCGGCATCGAACTGCGGTCCCTGTGGTTGCCTAAGCAGGTGCTTTAGATCGCAGAGCTATCTTGCCAGCCCCACTAAAGAATACAATTAAAAGGCCTTATTTCAGATTTGATTCTACTTTTCCAGAAGAGGGCCTAAAAAGTGATTTGACACAACTCTGTTAAGAAATGCACTTCCAGGGCCACCAACATAGCTCAGTGTACTAAAGCGTAGGCACACACACGAAGTGCACTTCCATCCCCCGAGGGAATCAAACACTTTCTTGGCTCGCCGGTTCTGCCCCCAGGCGCGCTGAGTCTGGGCCGGGTGGTGCGCACCTGTAATCTCAGCGCTAGAAAGGCTTAAAACAAGAGGATCACTACAAATCCAAGCTGCACAGTGAGATCCTGCAACCACCAAATACATTTCACTTTATTTATTTATTTACCTTATGGCTGGTTCAGCCTGCCCAGGGGGCGGTGCTGGTGCAGCATGTGGTGCCAGGGACCAAACCGCGGCCCCTGCAGTTGCCTAAGCTTGCTTAAGCAAGCGCTTTAGACCACTGAGCCATATCGCTGGCCCCTTAATTCTTATTTTGTAGTCCCCTTCCCACCTTTTTTTTGTCTCTCCAGCTCTTCACACCTCTCCTGTTTGGGAAGTTTCCTACTTTCTATTATCTTTTCTTTTGTTCTTTATATTTTGGTTTCTCATAGAAGAGAAAACATGCAACATTTAAGCTTTATGCCTGATTTATTTCACTTTTTGTTGTTGTTGTTGTTGTTGTTGTTTAATTTTATTTATTATTTTTATTCTTGTTTCAGAACCTTTACTTGTTTATTCACTCATTTTTATGGCCGGCTCAGCCCGCTCCGAGGGCAGGGCTGGCGCAGCATGCGGTGCCGGGGATCGAACCGCGGTCCCTGAAGCTGCCCAAGCTTCCCCAAACAGGTGCCCCAGACCACTGAGCCATCCCACCAGGCCCCTTGTTGTTGTTTTTTATTTATTTTTATGGCCGGCTCAGCCGAGACCCGAGAGCCACCGAGACACCCAGCCTCACAGATCTCCAGGAGAGCCAAGCAGGGATGGATCCAGAGCTGATCCAGAGCCATCAAGCCCACCAGACAGCTCAGGACTAAAGCGCCAGCTTAGGCAGAGCGCATCGGCCAGCCCACCCAGGGGCTGGCTGAGACAGCTCAGTGGCGCACACCTGCAGTCCCGGCGTTTGGACAGCTCAGCAAGAGGATCCCTGTGGGTTCAAGTCCAGCTGAGCTAAGAGTGAGTTCAAGGCTAGCCTGGACTGCATAAATAAAAAATAAAGGTCTCAAAAATAAAAACCTTTACAGGTCTAGCTTTATATTTAATGCTTTGACTAATTTAAATTGTTTTGTGTACACTATGAGGTAGAGGTACTAGATTTGTTATTTTGTATGTAGGTTTTCACCTATCTCCAGGGATATATTTTGATGGAAAGTATGTTAAAATCACACATTCCACAAAGTGTGTAGAATAAAATCAAGGAAGCCAGGTGTGGTGGCGCGCGCCTGTAATCCCAGCACTCGGGAGGCTGAGGCAGGAGGATTGGTGTGAGTTCGAGACCAGCCTGGGCTACAAAAGTGAGCGCAAGGCCAGTCTGAACTGCATAGCAAGACCCTGTCTCAAAAAAGACAAAAAAAAAAAAAAATCAAGGAAATAACCCTAAGAAGAACGATTATGGAACGTCACAGAGAAGTTGTAACGCCAGAATTTGAGAAGTGACCAAGAACAACAGAGAAGAGCTGGAAAGTTGGTAATCCAGGGGATGATTTCTATACCTATGAGTCTAGAACTTGTTCTAGAACTTTCCTCAATTTGTTCTCCATGTGGAGAAGGGAGAAGTTGAGATCAAAATTCTGAAAGAATGTAAACAACATGAACATTGAGAGTATCCAGTGTGTGACAGATGGCCACTGGTGACTGGAACAAGAGTAGCGGGCGTGGCTGGGGAGGGTCACACCAAGTCAAGGGTCAGTGCGCAGGAAGCAGAGACGGCAGAAGAAGCAGAGTCTGTGAAGCCCTTGCCTACGATGGGGGCTGTAAGGGCTCAAAGTAGAAGGAACACTTAGTACACAGTGTGCGCACACTGTGTCAGGAGATTTCATCAGTGTCCTGCCCTTTCTTCTCAGTGACCCCGTTACACAGCACTTCCGGCGTCTGCCCCCATCCCTGAAGAAGGAGTTTGACAACAGCCAAAGTGGAACTCACACCTCATTCTTTTATTTATTTATTTATTTATTTATTTATTTATTTATTTATTTATTGTTTCAGAACCTTTATTTGTTTGTTCACTCATTTTTATGGCCGGCTCAGCCTGCCCCGAGGGCAGGGCTGGCAAAGCAGCATGTGGTGCTGGGGATCAAACCACGGTCCCTAAAGCCACCCAAGCTTTCCCAAGCAGGCGCTTTAGACCACTGAGCCATCCTGCCGGGCCCTCACACCTCATTCTTACTGAGCCTCGGGATCTTTCAAAGTCTACACAACATTCTTCTGTAATGTGAAAGCTTTATCATGATCAATTTGAAGATTACAGCTTAATGGAGCCAGCAAGATAGCTCAGCGGTCTAAAGCACCAACTTAGGCAACCGCAGGGACCCAGGTTAGATCCCTAACACCACACGCTGCACCAGCCCCACCCCCAGGGCGGGCTGAGCTGGCTATAACATACATAGATGCAGTTAGAAAAAAAAAAAAAAAGGATTACAGCTTAATGCTTTTCCAAATGTACCTTTCCCGCCCTTTTTTGACCTGTCCTTTATTTTCCGGCACAAATTTTTTCTGTAACTGGTTAGCCAGGACTCAGAGAGGCACGTGACCCAGAATAAATATCTCGTGTCCTGTTTCTTATCCTCTTCTTGTCCCCCCCCATCAATTCAACACAAATGTCTATTTATTTATTTATTTATTTGTTTGTTTGTTTAGTTATTTTGCCACATCAGGAATTGAACTCAGGGGCTTGCATGTGCCAGGCAGGCACTTATGTCCCTGAGCCATCTCCCCAGCCCAAGATCACTTTAAAGACAACAGTCGCAGGGGTTCCCCGACTTTTCCTCCCAAACTTTAAAAACAGCTACACATCAAAATGAAGCCAGGCAAAATAAACTAGCTAAGTTTATTTGACTTGCTTTTATTCTTTTTCCCTATCTCCAGTTGCTGAGAAAATACTTGCTGAATGGTACCAATTCTGACCGTTTTCAGGTGTATTAGTCCAGAGCTGATTTTCTCCACTTGGTTTTAACACAACAAAGCATTCTCATTAAAAAAAAAAAAAAAAAAAAGCCCAAACCCCCCAAAACCCATCACTCTTTCTTTACCTGCTCAAAGATGCAGCCCCACCATCCCTGGCTCCCTAAAAGCTTTCCGCAGCCCACTAAAAATAGCCGCTGTTGACAGATGTAAGCTATCAATACGGAAGCCTCCAGATCCCAGGGCGAGCGGTGGCCGAAGCGAAGTCTTCGTAAACAGCTCAAATTGGCTCTTACTCCACGGGTGACACCTAGTTTATCTGGGTAATTGTAAAGGGCATTTTACAGCAAATCAATTAAATGAAAATCTTTTAAACCCTTTTTAAATGGGGGGAGAAAAGGAGGGTGGAGAGGAGCGGCCTTTGTAAGCTAACAGGTGATTTTAATTGGAACCAGCAGTGTTATACCACGTTTTTTGACCCATTCGGTAAAGGCAGAAAAAGAAATCAATAAATTTCCATCAGCATTTGCCCTCCTGGAGTCTTAGAAGTAGAATGGAGACACGAACCCCAGTTAATGGCTTCATCAAGCACCTCACTGATTCTCTAACAGAATTAAATAGGTCGTAGGTCTCTCCCCTTGCCTATTACCATTGAGATTGAAAATGCCCCAATCTGTTGGGTGACATCAGGTCCCGTCCTCTTCTGTAGGAGCACAGCCCTCACACCAGCCCCAGGCCCAGGCCTAGCCAGGACAGAACTTTAGAAGCTGTCCTAGCTCAGAGACCTTCATCCACACATGGACTCTTGACTAAAATCAAAACACAGATGGTCCACACCTCACCCTTGGCAATAGGTCCACAGAAAATCCACAGCACCTGTAGTTGGGCAGCTGAACTTCAGCCACTATGAGTTGAATAATGTAGGATAAAGTTTTTAACCATTGTCTTATTTATTTATTTATTTATTTATTTATTTATTTATTTATTTATTTATTGGTCTTTTTAGAGACAAGGTCTCTGCTATGCAGTTCAGGCTGGCCTTGAGATCTCTTTGCAGCACAGGCTGGTCTCAAAATCACCAGCATGTGGTGCTGGCCCCACCCCTGGGTGCACAGAGACTGCAATTAAAACTGGACATGGTGGGACACGCCTGTAATCCCAGTGCTTGGGAGGCTGAAAACAGAAGGATCAGTAGGAGTGCAATCTACATAGTGAGATCCTTAGACCCTGTACTGAATATGATGGAAAAAAGTTTAAAAAAAAAAGGAAGGAAAAGAAAGAAAAAGAGAGAGAAAGAAAAGAAAGAAAGAAAGAAAGAAAGAAACAAATCACAGTGATTCTTCTGCTTTGGCCTACAGAGTACGAGGATTACAGGGTGTACCACCACACCCACTTCATTTAACCCTTCTAATCTGCCATTTCTTCATCCTTATTAAGGGAAATAGTACCAATGCCTTACCCCACTGGGTATTGTAAGATTAAGTACTATTGCATGTCAATATAGTTAAAGGCTGATGCAAAGATTTAAACAAGGAAATTAGAGCGTAAACATTAAAATTGTATCTAACAAGTGAGAAGATATATTACCACACTAAAAATAAGAGAACGCAAAGGCTGAGTCTTTGATCCCCAGGCCTGCCCTGCCAGCCTCGCCCCTGGGGCACTCTGAGACAGTAATTGGGACTGGGTGTGGTGGCGCAGTGCCTACAAGCCCAGCACTTGGGAGGCTGTAAACAGGAGAATCACTGAGTCCAATCTATGTAGTGAGACCCTATAGACCTTGTACTAACTACAAAAAAAAAAAGAAATGCAAAATAGAACTATACTGAGTTGCTACTTTTCATCAATAAGACTGGCAAAAGTCCCAAAGTTCTGTTTATCCCTAATTCTGTTGATGAAGAAATGGGGAAACAGGTACCCATCTATTCTTTGGGACATTCAGAAGGTTATCAGCACAGCATGTGATACTGGGGATTGAACTTGGGACCTTGCATTTTCCAGGCAGGCAGTCAGACCACCAAGCTAGCTCCGCAGCCCCCTGCGCATTTTTTTTACAGCTATTTGCCACTCCTATGTCTTCTCTTAAGAAGTATTTGTTCAGGCCGGTTGTGGTGGCACACACCTGTAATCCCAGCACTTGGGAGGCTGAGGCAGGAGGATCAGTGTGAGTTTGAGACCAGTCTGGGCTACAAAAGTGAGCTCAAGGCCAGCCTGAACTGCATAATGAGACTCTGTCTTGAAAAGACAAAAAAAAAAAAGAAAAGAAAGGTCCTGAGTTTAATCTCCAGTACAAACAAACAAACAAATAAATAAGAACTGAGCTAAAGCAAAGTCCAGTGGTCACAACCAGAGGTTGCATGAGAATGAGACATCAAATAGTACAGTTACTGGATGAATAAATTATAAGAATTTAAAGTGATAGATATGTTAAATTGATTCAATCATCCCACATCTTATAGATCTATCACTATGCAATCCATACTTACATAAAAGTATAATTTGTCATAAATACTAATGTCAAAAAAATGACCTACCTGGGGAGATAGCTCAGTAGCATAAGGACCTGCCCAGTAAGCATGAAATCCTAATCTCAATCCCAGATAAAACAAAACAAAACAACCTACTCAAGCAGGATGTTTCTCTCTGCCTGGCAGATTTAAGGACCTGGTTTTAATCCCTGGAACTATCAGCCAGGACATCAGGGCTGGAGACCCACACCTGTGATCCCTGCCCTGGGCAGGCTCAGACAGCAGAATCACTCACTATGAGTCTGAACTGCCTGGACTGGCCAGATAGTTCAGCCGACTAAAGCAAATGCTTAGGCAGAGCACAGGGGCGGGTGTTCAGCCTGCCTAACCTGCCCCCAGGGCACACTGAGACAGCGATTGAGACTGGGCGTGGTGGCTTGCGGCTGTTAGGGGACTAAAAACAGAAGGATAGCTACAAGTACAGTCTGTGTAGTGAGATCCTGTAGACCTTTACTAAATACATTAAAAAAAAAGTCTGAGCTGCATAGTGAGACCCTATACCAAATAAGTAAATTAAAAAATATTTTTAAAAAAATAAAAATTTAAAACACAAGCCAGGCATGGTGGTTCACGCCTGTAATCCCAGCACTTGGGAGGCTGAGACAGTCTGATCAGTGTGAGTTCGAGACCAGCCTGGGCTACAAAAGTGAGCTCAAGGCCAGCATGAACTGCATAGTGAGACCCTGTCTCAAAAAGACAATAAATAAATAAATAAATAAATAAATAAATAAATAAATAAATAAATAAAGCCACAAATAGGATGCTTCTTCCTTGCTTCATTTTAACACAACTGAAAAATGCTCAAACTTGGGAAACATGATTGCCAAAACCTAAAATGGAACAAAAGTGTCCTAAATAAAGAAACAGAAGGCTGGCCAGATAACTCAGCAGACTAAAGCTCCTGCCTAGGCAGAGCGCAGGGGCCAGGTTCCACCCCTGAGCTCACTGAGATGGTGATTGAGACTGGGTGTGGTGGCACACATCTGTAATCTCAGCGCTTGGGAGGCTGAAAACAGGAGGATCACTACGAGTCTGATCTATGTAGTGAGACCCTGTAGACCCTGTCCTAAATACAAAAAAAAAAAAAAAGGAAAGAAAGAAAGAGAAGAAGTCTGAAGTAATTACACTATGTGCTCCCCCCCTCAGGTGATGTTAGCCAGGCACGGTGGCACACACCTACAATGACAACACTCTGGGAGGCTGAACCAGGAGGATTTCATGCTCTGGTTACCACTCAGTGACTCCATGAAATTCTGTCTCACAATTTAAAGACAATGTATTATTTATTTATTTATTTATTTATTTATTTATTTATTTATTTATTTATTTTCAGGACTGAGGTTCAAACTCATGACCCTGTACTCGCCATGCAGGCACTTGTGCCACAGAGCTATCTTCCCAACCCCAAAAGACAATTTAAAACAGAGCTGGAGCCAGGCATGTGGTCCATACCTGTAATCCCAGCACTCAGGAGGCTGAGGTAGGAGGATCACCTCAAGTTCAAGATCAGCCTTAGATACCTAGTGACTTCAAGTCCAGGCCAAGCCACATAGCAAGACCTTATCTTTAAAACCAAAACAATAGGGCTGGCTAGATAGCTCAGTGGTCTAAAGCATCTGCTTAGGCAAGCTTAGACAACCACAGGAACCACAGTTCAATCCCTGTCACCACGTACTGTGCCAGCCCCACCCCCAGGGCAGGCTGAGTGGGCCATAACATACATACATACATACATACATAACAAAGAACCAGCTAGAGGGGCCCGGCAGGATGGCTCAGTGTTATAAAGCGCTTGCTTAGGAAAGCTTAGGCGGCTACAGGGACCACAGTTCGATCCCCGGCACCACATGCTGCGCCAGCCCTGCCCTCAGGGCAGGCTGAGCCGGCCATAAAAATAAATAAACAAACAAAAGTTCTGAAACAAAAAAAAAAATAAATAAAATAAAATAATTCTTTAAAAAAAAGAACCAGCTAGAGGTGTAGCTCATTGTCAAGGCCTTGGAGCAATCCCTCACTACCACAAAATAAGTAACTTAATTACTAATCAGTTAAGCAACACAATTTCCATGTTCCAGCAGGGCAGCAGTGACACACAGTGATGAATTTTCTCAGTTCTCACCTCTTATCACAGAGGGTAATTTTCTTCCTGTTACTGTCAAACAGCATTTGAGTATCTTGACCACACAACGTGTAATAGCTAGAGAGTAGCATCTGTCCTGGGAAGTTCCTATTTGCTGATTCCATTGTGAGAAATTGTGGGGATTCTTTTAATTTTATTATTTTTATTAATTTTAATGAGAAAGAAATAACGAGACAGTTTCAAAGCAGATTAGTAGGACAATTACAGTAATTAATACATATTGTTGTCTTCATAGTAGCTGTTCAGGGTAAGGATGCAGACAGGATGTCTTTTCTAAAGACTGTTAGTACAAATCTTTCTTCTCATTGAGCCAAGAGGATGTCTAGACACAGATCTCACTGTGAGGAGCTGCATATTGGGAGTCTTAAGCTGTGTCTAGACACCTTCTCCAAGCCTTGCACAGTCACAGGTGGGGATTTTTCAGAGGCAGCTGCAGCTAGAATGTGTGATGCTCGGATTAAGGTGGTGTAGTTACTAAATCAGTTCACTGACTGATTTGATGCCTGCCCTGAGCCAGTAGCCTAAATACAATACAAAAGGAGCAGAAAGCAGCTGCTATTGCTACTAGGAGTTTGCTACCTTCTGTCTGCAACACACCACACTGTTTCTCCTCCGCACTGCCCTCCACCGAGCCACCTCTGCTGTGGAGCTGGCTAACCATGGACTGGACCTCTACAAACTGTGAGCCAAAATAAGCCTCTCCTCATTCAACTCTGGCGGTCAGGTATTATCTCAGCAAGGAAGTAACTAAGATGGCAAGACAGAACTGCACAGTGTCATTATTAAGAATCGAGAGCCGGGCGTGGTGGCGCACGCCTGTAATCCCAGCGCTTGGGAGGCTGAGGCAGGAGGATCGGTGCGAGTTCAAGACCAGCCTGGGCTGCAAAAGTGAGCTCAAGGCCAGCCTCAACTGCATAGCGAGACCCTGTCTCAAAAAGACAAAAAAAAAAAAAAAAAAAAAGAATCGAAGAGTTCAGTCTCCTCTCTTGTAAAATGGGAATAAAATGTAGCCTAACGCGGATTCCACTGAGATTCCGTGAAAGAAAGCACAGTATGTACCACAGCTGGGACACAATGGGCATTAGATATGCGTTGTTATTAATGAACTGTAAAAAAGCTTCAAGGACGGGCTCACAGCTCCTTTGGCTCTGTATCCTCAGGACTTTTTTGGCGCTCCTGGCATCTATGAGGGTTTCAGTAAGTGTTCTCTGAACCCGTCACTGTATTCAAGGGTTAGGGAGCACGAGGACGCGCAGGCATAAAGTCGTTCGTCCAAGGTCGCCGTGCCACACAGCCACTTTAAAGCACAGCTTCTGGATCTCGCTTCCTAAGGGTTTTTAGCTCAGACCTGACTGAGCATAAGTCTCCGGGAGAAAGATGCAATCAGAGGCCCACGTCTGATTCTATTCCCGCCAGCGCGGAGTGAGCATCGCTCTCTCCCTTTCCCGGACCTGTCACAATCTCAACAAATAGGCTTTTAAATTAAGTAGTGATTTGGAATGTAAGTGAGTGCATTTAAGATGATAAGAGACAGAGAGATCCTAATGGCTGAAATATTTGTCATATCACAAGTAAACAGAGTGTTTCGGGGAGTCACTAATATAACTAATTTTTTCCAAATCCTCCTCTGCTCTGTGTGAGAAGATGGGGTCAGTGCAGGTTGAACCAGCCCGGAGCGAGCAGCTGTCGGGGGACTGAAGAGAATACTGATGGATGGCTGAGGCACCAGGGCTGTTTTCCTCAGGAAACTGGAGCCCAGTTGTTCAAATTAAGCTGTGGCTGCCCAACACAGGCGGCAGTTGCTGCACATAAAGAGGTGGGGAAATGAATGTGCGGCGCAGGCTGCCTCTCCCTCTCCCGCAGGAGAAAAACACCCACGGGCCCGGCCCCTGTGCTTGGGGTGTCTGAAGGGAAAATGGAAATAGTTAATACAGCTCCCTCCTCCCCACTCCTACTCGCTCCCTCTGCAGCCACCTCAAATTATGTGAGCCAAACCTTTTCTTGAACACTCCCAGGGCCTGGCACCTCACTACCCTGAACGTATCCCACCTCAATCAGCATGCTTAGCAAACACAGAGGCAATTCCCAGAGCAGCCACGTTAGCATGCGGCCTGGGTTGGCAGGGACCTCAGAGCCACAGACTGTGTCAGGGTGCTATATCCCCCGACCAACGGGGACAGCCCGCTCTGCTGTGCTGGGCGCGCTGAGTACGCAGACTTGTGGTAAAAAGCTTGAGTTCCTGCCTTAACCACATCCCCAAATAACGCTGCAGGTGGGACACACCTTTCTCGGTTTGTGAAAACGGGAAGGATGTCTGTCTACTTGGGAGCTTTCACAGTGACAAGGTGAGGAAGGAAGAGTGGTCATTTCACTCGAACTTCATCAAGGGCCTCATCTTTAGATTTTGACATTATCTCAAAAATGAATATTCACATATGCCTGTAATCCCAGCACTTGGGAGGCTGAAGCAGGAGGATCAGTGTGAGTTCCAGGCCAACCTGGGCTACAAAAGTGAGCTCAAGGCCAACCTGAACTGCATAGCAAGAACCTGTCACAAAAAGGCAAAAGTAAATAAATAAATAAATATGCATTCAGCTACAGAGACAAACTGACAAAATTTATTTTTTGTTTGTTTTCTTGTGGGGCTGGGGTTTGCACTCATGACCTTGTACTTGCCAGGCAGGTGCTTGTGCCATTGAGCTATAGCCTCAACCCTTAAATATTACGTATGTCTTAATAAAACAGAACACCTTTCCAGAAACCAGTTAAGGGCTGGCGAGATGTCTCAGCAGTCTAAACAGCCTGCTTAGGCAAGCTTAGGCAACCTCGGGGACTGAAGTTCAATCCCTGACACCACATGTTGTGCCAGCCCCACTCCCAAAGCAGGCACAGCAGGCTATAACACAAACAACAAAAAAAAAAAAAAAGAAGAAGAAGAAGAAGAAAGAAAAGAAACCAGTTAACTTTCTGCGCTTTAGTAAAATAACAATGTATAGGTAAATTACTTGTTGGATGCTTTCAGATTTTCAGATTTACAAATTTGATAATTCCATATTTCTACAGATAAAAACTATAACTTCCCAAGCCATGAATTAAGCTTTTAGCAAGTCTAATTAGTTATAGTAAAAGCTTTCCTGACAGCAATTAGTTCAAGATGCAGTAAAGAAACCAGAGGGCACACCAGGGAGTTAAGTAGAGGGAACGTCCTGGATAAATAAGTGTTGGAACCCCGTGGAGCAGTGTTGGGGGGGGGAACCCCCAGGGTGTGTTAAAACTTCGACTGAGACTGGGTGTGGTAGCACTAGCCTGTAATCCCAGTGCTTGAGAGGCTGAAAAACAGGAAGGTCACCACAAGTCCGATCTGTGTAGTGAGACCCTGTCGATCCTGCACTAAATGCATTTAAAATAATAATAATAATTGTTGGCCAGAGACACAGCTCAGTGGAGTAAGCACCTGCTTAGGCAAGCACAGGGACTGGGGTTCCACCCCTGGTACCACATGGTGGCAATTGAGTCCAGGTGTGGCGGTGCATACCTATAATTCCAGCTGCTGGGGAGGTTGAAAACAGGAGGATCACTAAGAGTTTGAACTTTGTAGTAAGAGCCTATACAATTAATTAATTAATTAAAATTAAAAAAAAAATTGGAGCCTCCCAGAAAGCTGGAGTGCAGACCCCAAGGAAGGAAGGGCCCACCCTTACTTGTTCCTGGACCTCGGAGCTGGAATTCAGAACTCAAGAGTAGTGGTTTCCCCGAACGTGGACAGCTCTGTGGTGCAGTCATGCTTGCTCTGGGCAGGCTGGACACTAGTACAGTCCGCTGTCCTCAGGGTCAAAGGCCACTGCTGAGTGATGTTATTAGTGACCAGCATCAAACAGATGGGAGTCCTCCATCCTTCCTCCTGCTTCCAGTCTCCTTCTGATTCCTCTAATGGGAACACTCAACCGGGATCAGCTGGCAAGGAGAAGTGTGGTTTTCAGCATCCCAGAGCAGTATCAACAAGCAGAGTCTGCCGGGCGTGGTGGTGCACGCCTGTAATCCCAGCACTCGGGAGGCTGAGGCAGGAGGATCGGTGTGAGTTCGAGACCAGCCGGGGCTACAAAAGTGAGCTCAAAGCCAGCCTGAACTGCATAGTGAGACCCTGTCTCAAAAAGACAAAAAAAAAAAAAAAAAAAAAAAAATCAAGCAGAGTCTAGAAGAGGGGGATGGGAGCTAGAGACAATAACTTAATAGATACGTGGCACCATCCCTCCCACACTGCTTCCCATTGCTTTCCCTCATCCCTGGGTGCCAGTTCTGACCGCCACAGTAATACTGAATATATTCATGCTCTTCACTTACTTATAAATAGCTATCCCCATCTCCTCATGGTGTCCTTTTTCCAGCCGAAAAGAACCCTTTATTGATTTCTCCTCTGTGGGCTCCTTAGAACAGGAAGTCATATGTGACTGATTTTTGTGCCTCTTGGAGCCAGTATAATACCATGACGCTTTACGCAATGCCAGGTGTTTCCTTAACATTGACTCGAATGGTCCACTTGCTCTAGGTTTTTGGAAATGAGTTCTACATTGAAGCCCACTCAGTCTTCCCCCAAACCAGTGCCTAACCCAGGTGCTTGAGCTTGCTTGCCCATTCCTCAAAGCCTCAGTCTGTCTGGTACTTAATATTCAGACACCCCCAGGGACAGCTCTCAATCCGCGAGCAAGGGGGACAGGCCGAAAGGAAACCCAAAAGGAAAGCAGGTTTTGTTTTTTTTTTTCCAAAGTAATATTTTATTTTATTTTATTTTAAATTTTTTTTCTTATTTATTTATTTATAAGCAGGTTTGTTTTAAACTGCAACAAATACCTGAGGTAACTGATTTATAGGAAGAAAAAGTTGATTTTGCCTCATAGTTTTGGGCGTTTTCACCCATGATCACTTGAGCTTGTCTTGGGGCCTCCGGCAGGGTAGCACACCATGGCAGTAGCACTCGGCAAAAGATCAACTCATGGCCAAGTCATCAAAGCAAAGACAGAAAGTGGCAGTGCCTTGCCTCTGCTGTCCAGTACTGGCAATGTAAGCCCAGGTCTTTGCTACATCCCGAGACTCTTCATTTTAGGATAGGATCTCACTAAGTTGTTAAGTGGCCCAGGTCAGGTCAGGTTCAAACTTGCAATTCTTCTTTCTTCAGCTGCCCAGCGTTGGAATGACAGGGGTGCACCCCAGGCCTGGCCCCCACTATGCCTCTTGTAGACTCACTCCAATGACCTAAAGAGCTTCTGTGAGCCCCCGTCTCTTAAAGTTTGCACCATGTCCCCAGATAGCAAACTGAGAAAGAAGGCTTTACCACATGGGCCCTTGGTGCCCAATTCAGATCCAAATTGCAGGAGACATTTCTGAGTGCTGTCCCCTTTTTTCTTGCTTTGTGGCTGCTGTGTCCTCCTCCTCAGCTCTCACCAGTGCTCTGGATGATTAGTCAGTAGATATCCTTCATCACAGGAAGCACTTTGAGAAAGGCAGACAGCAGGCTGGCTCAGTGGACTAAGCATTTGCCAGCAAGTGCAGGGACTGGGGCTCGATCCCCTGTACCACATGCCGGGCCAGCTCCGCACCCAAGTGCACTGAGCCAGCTGCTGAGACCTGGCACAGTGGCGCATGCCTATAATGCCGGAGCTGGGGAGGCTGAAAGGAGAATATCCTTTCCAGGAGTGACCCTCCTGGGTCACTACAAGTCCAAGCTGTGTAGTAAGACTCTGTATCAAATACATTAAAAAAGAGAAAGAAATTGAATTTTGAAAAACTTAGTTTGGCAAAAATTCTTTTAAAGTTTCCATATGTGGAAAAAGAAAAATATCTAGAGCAGCCAAAACAATCCTTAGAAAGACGAATAAAGTTGGAAGACTCACACTACCTGATTTAAGAACTTACTAAAATCTTAGTAACCACATTTAAACACAAAGTTTGTAATCAAACTTAATTGCCAATCTAACTGTTTTAGCTACCTATCACTGTGTGATAAACACCTCTAAAATGGTTGTTTATTTTTTTTAATTTTTGGTGGGACCGGGGTTTGAACTCATGACCTTGCACTTGCCAGGCAGGTACGTGTGCCACAGAGCTATCACCCCAGCCCTTAAAATGGTGGTTTAAAGTCAGTAATATTTATTTTATTCTGACCTCAAGTGTTGGCCAGCCTCAGCTACACAGCTCTCCCTCAGAGTGTCTCATGGAATGTGGTCCACAGAGCTGCTGCTGCAGTCTTGGTCTCGTTCTTCACTCACTTGTCTGGAGTCCAGGCTTGGATACACACATGGGCCAGAAGAGCTGAGGCCCCTTAGGCCTGTCTCCCGGTGTATGGTTGTTCCCCACAGATGCCTTGAGGAATGAGGCTGCCTACTGGGAAGCTGAAATCCAGAGGACCATCTTCTGGACTTAGAGATTCCACAGAAATTTTCTCCACCTTCTCTCCATTAGAAGTCAGTTCCCTTGGGGGCCAGTGAGATAGCTCAGCTCCTGGTTAGGCAACCACAGGGACTGCAGTTAGATCCGTAGCACCACATGCTGCGCCAGCCCCACCCCCAAGGCAGGCTGACCCAGCCATTACCTAAAGTTAAAAAAAAAAAAAAAAGAAGTCAGTCCCCAAGGCCAGCACATGTTCACAGGGAGAGGGATTAGACCCTGTTCCTTGGTAAGAGCAGTGTCAAAAAATCATGGTGCTGTGCCTGAAGTAAATCGCAGTGCAGTGTTTGAAGTAAGCCACGCTCGGCCTGAAAGGAAACTACAACACAAACAGGAAAGCATGTGGCGAAATGGTGGAGATATCACCTGTGTCTCTTTGAACTTGCCAAGCCTCCTAATGAGATGTACCCCCCAAAGGACAGGGCTGACGGTCTCCACCACGCCAAGTGTGAGCCCTTACTCCGCTCATGGGGTCCCCCACGTCTCATATTCTCCTTCACTGCCAGGCCTTCACTGTCGCTAACAGTGAGCACGCCCTTCTCTTTCCTCTGGCTTTCTCCTACCATTCTTCAGGATGTCTTAGGCACTGGCTTCTCCACAGAGCCCTTCGTGGTCCTCAGGCTGGAGCTGTGCCCCTCCTATGTGTGCTATGAAATCAGTGCCTACCAGTGTGTCCTGGCTACCCATGCAGGACAGCAATGGTACAGACAGTAGTTTCTGTACCTTTGTGTCTGCTTTCTCATTTTACTAGGTGACAAAGAACTTAAGCAAGGTGGTGGACTATTCCTGAACCACAGGAGAACTCAGAGCTACACGGGAGCTACAAAGTATCTCACTTTGTCCTAAGGTCTCCTGCATCAGGCGAACGGGAGCTGGGCCAAGCTGGTCTGATGGAGTGATTAGCTAGTCCTGTCGTGTGAACAACCAACTCTGCAATCTGCTCAGCCATGACCTCCCCTCTGGTCTCCCCAAATCAGCCAAGTCCTCTTCCTAGTTCCACTCTGGGAACAGATCGACCTGCTTCCCACTAAAACCTTAGACACGTTAATAGGAGAAAAAAAAATAAGGGTCGAGAGTGGGACAATTGGTGGCAACGAGATGAACACAGATTAATGATGTGGACCTCGCTCGGGCCTCCCCAGCCCAGACTGGGGAAGGTTCATGGTTGATACCCATTAAAGGGCTTAATGAAATAATTATAATTCACACCCTAGAGCATCAAGGAATCAATACTGGGGAACTTTGAGCCACTCTGGGGATGGAATCCCACTGGCCTCACAGTTCAGCCCAGCAGGTAGAGCTGGTGGAAGCAAATGCAGTTGACACAGAAGTTGCATTAAAAGAGGGCAATAATAGATTAAAAGCTGCCGGAATCCTGGTGACTAGACATCAATAACCTTTATTTTCCACCTTGCCCCAATTCTGCCCCCTCCGTGCACTATTAGCCCAAATCGATGGGCTGTCAATTGACAGCACCAGCCTCGGCATTAATGCGAGCTCACAAAGGAAGCCCAGCCCTACATTATCACTTCTCTCACTTCCAAATTACCACATAATGCTGGCCACAGGCAGTCTGTGACATGCTAGCACTATACACGATTTGTTCAGATTGGGCTAAACATTTCATGGTTAAAGATTTCATCAGAGACTTGATGGTAGAAATAAACTCCTATCCACAGGGAAATCACAGGAAATAATAGAATTAGGCATTGTTTGGGAAACTAGAGGGACAATGGAGGGGTGGAGGACGGAGAGAAAGGAGACCTACAGCTGGCGGCCTGCTGTGGCAGCAGCTTCAGGGGAAGGCTGCAATTAAAAGGCCTTTTTGTTAGATCCACTAAGGATCCAGTATGTGGACTACGGTTTGCTTTCCATTTCCACACAGGAGCTGGGAGGGGACTCCTAACCCCCAGAGCCTCAGGATGCGACTGTCCTTATTTAGACGTACCCAGGTTACAGTGAGGGCTTTAGGATGAGCATACTCATCAAACAGTGAATGTGGGAGAAAGGAACCAGGCAGTGAGGACAGTACAGATTCACACAAGAAGACAGCGAGGCTTCCAGGAGGTGGGGCCAGGGGCAGTTCCTTTCCAAAAACCTTCAGAGAGAGCTGACTGCCTGCTCCTTGCCTCAGACTTGAGCTCCAAAACTATTAAGGTACAGTTTTGGTTTCTTTGTTATGGAACCCCTAGGGAATGTAGGCCCAGAGCTAAGTGCTTACCAGCCTTACACCAAACAGAATGGTTGGGGATCCTAACTCCATTTTGCAGGTAGTTGGTTTCAGAAACAAGAATGTTTCAAATGATGCACTTGGTAGATGGCAGAGCCGGTCTCTGGATAGAAACACGAGAAACAGGGCAAGCATTTCCAAGGTTTTTTCAAGTGGTGCTGGCTTGCAATCTGCTTTCTTTTCAGTCTGGTCTTGTGTGAGCCAGGCATGGTGGTACATATCCAATATCTGGGAGTGTGAGGCAGGAGGCTTGGGAATCCAAAGCCAGCCTGGTCCACATAGTGACTGTCTCAAAAAACACCAAAACATGGGCTGAGGAGATAGCTCAGTGGTCTAAGCACCAGTGCAAGGACCCACATTTGATCCAGCCCCATACCAAGCTGGCCACTGAAACCAGGCATGGTGGTATATACCTGTAATCCTAGCGCTGGGGAGGCTGAGACAGGAGCATCACTAGGAGCCTGAGCTGTGAAGCAAAACCGTGTTACAACTAAATAATCAAGTAAATAAACAATAAAACATTATAAAAAATAAAAACCCTGCCAAAACCGAAAGCAAGCTGAGCGTGGAACCTATAACCACTTGGCATGGCGGATCATGCCTGTAATTCCAGCACTTGAGAAAAGCTGAATGGGGCTGGCGAGACAGCTCAGCGATGAGTCCGAGTTGTGTGGTGAAACTCTAACAATTACATTCTAAGAAAAGCAGGAAGAAAAGAAAAAGGCTGAGAGGGCTGACGCTAAAGGCAAAGATGCTGGCTTAATCCCAGTGCCACAGAATTAAAAAAAAAAAAAAAAAACAGCTGAAAAGTTACAACACTGAAACAATCACAAATGACCACCTATATTCATGTGAAACGCCCAGAACGGACAATCTTTTGGGACAGAGCGAAGATTGACGATTATATAAACTCCAGGAACAGGAGACACACAAAGCTAATAATGGGAATGGATGGGATTTTGCTTGGGCCTGAGTAAATCTGCAAACATACTAAAAATACTGAAGGAGCAAGTTGCATGGCATGTGTTTTTTTTTTTTTTTTCTGAGACAGGGTCTCACTATGCAGTTCAGGCTGGCCTTGAGCTCACTTTTGTAGCCCAGGCTGGTCTTGAACTCATACTGATCCTCCTGCCTCAGCCTTCCAACTGCTGGGATTACAGGCGTGCGCCAGCACACCTGGTTCATGTGGTTTTATCTTAACGAAACAGTTACACACAAGAAGTCTTGTGGGCTCAGTGGTACAGCACTTGCACAGCGTGCACAAGGTCCCAGGTTCAATACCTCGCACTGCAGATCAGGGATAAGGGAAGCAATATGGGAACCTAAACATTGAGTGGTGTCAGGAGGGGCTGGGAAGATAGCTCAGTAGAATAAACACTTGCTGGGCAAGTGCAGGATTCTGAGCTGAGCTCAATCCCCATTACTGCGAAAGAGAGAGAGAGAGAGAGAGAGAGAGAGAGAGAAAGAAAGGCAGACAGACAGACAACTAATTGTATTGAGCCAAGCATGGTGGTGCACGCCTGTAATCCTAGCACTTGGGAAGCTGAGGCAGGAGGATCAGTGGAGTTCAAGACTAGCCCAGATACAAAAGTTGAGTTCAGCCGGGCGTGGTGGCTCACGCCTGCAATCCCAGCACTCGGGAGGCTGAGGCAGGAGGATTAGTGCGAGTTCGAGACCAGCCTGGGCTACAAAAGTGAGCTCAAGGCCAGCCTCAACTGCATAGCGAGACCCTGTCTCAAAAAGACAAACAAAACAAAACAAAACAAAAGTTGAGTTCAAAGGCCAGCATGAACTACAGAGTGAGACCCTGTCTCAAAAAGATAGGGGAAAAAAAAAAAAAAAAGCAGTGTCAGGAAAGGCTCTTTCTGCAGTCACTGAAAGCTCTTAACACCACCACTGCTCACTTCAGTTTTGTGCTCTTTGCCCTTGTACTCCAATTGGCCTCGTATAATCTATCCTCAGGCCACACACCTGCCCCAACATGGGCTCTGATTAGCAGGAACACAAACATGGGAACTTCCACTCGCAGTGGGATTGTTCTCATCTGCTGTGGTACCTCACTTCATGATACAAAAAACAAGGGTCTGTGGCGTAAGGTCTACCTGGCGAGTTTGAACCTGGATCCCCCAAAACAAAAAAAACCGCCTGACAAGCCATTCCTGCTGCCATCTAGTGGACAAAGACATCCTTACAACGGCAAACATCCACATTCTCTACTCCCCAATTTTGAGTTCCATTCAGTCTTCACAATGTGAAACCTTACTTTTTCTATCAAAAAAAGTCAAAGGCCTGGAGCATCGCAGGTAACCAATGTTTGAACTACTCTGAACTTGAGACAGATCTATGTTAATTCAGGAGGATCTGAACTCTAGCTTCACCTGGAGCTCACTGCAACCTTACTGCCTCAGCCTCTTAATTACGCTATAAAATTATAGGCAAGTGACACACCTAGTATACTGAAATACACAAATTGCCAACTTCATTGACAAATTCCCTTAAAACAACTGAACTAGGGCCTGGCAGGATGGCTCAGTGGTCTAAAGCACCTGCTTAGGAAAGCTTGGGCTGCTGCAGGCACCATGTGCTGCCAGCCCTGCCCTCAAGGTAGGCTGAGCCGGACATAAAAATAAACAGTTCTGAAACAAGAAAAAAAAAAAAAAAAACCTGAACTAGCTGGGCGTGGTGGTGCATACCTGTAATCCCAGCACTTGGAGGCTGACAGGATTAGTGCAAGTATGAGGCCAGCCTGGGCCCCAAAAGTGACCTCAAGGCCAGCCTGAACTGCATATGTATATAGGAAAACCTGTCTCAAGACCAAAAAAAAAAAAAAAAAAAAATTGAACTGTGCCCAGAAGCACATACACCTGTAACCCCAAGCATTCTGGGAAGCTAAAGCAGAATTTGGACTTTAGTGAGACCACCTCTCAAGACAAGGCAGGGCAAAAAAGGTTCCAGATACAGTGTGTGTGCATGTGCTCAAGGGTGTAGAGCTGCTGTGCAGTACCTAAAACCCAGGCTTTCCATAAACACCTCTTGGAAACTGGACATCAGGAATCAATGGATCTTATAGCCCTACATCCAGAAAAATGGTACTGTGTATGAGGTGCTTTTCTTATCACCCCATTGAGCACTCATTGTTTATTCTGAGAACCAACCTAATGGAAAGTCAGTCCCTCATTTTTCCCAAAGTGGTCCTGCTGTTGCTAGACGCAGCCACTTGTAAACAGCTTGGAGGCAGTTCACTGTCCCAACAGAGAACAATACTTTCCCACAATCCCACCCTACCCTGCACTTTTCTTTCACCATACCTCCTGGACCACATCCTAGCCTGCTACACATTGGGCTTACCTGTCCTCAGCTGCTTACCCCTAGACAAAAACCTAATCCCTTAGAACCCTTCTTATACTTTAAATTATGGAACATTGTTCCTTGGCTTTTCTAGAACTTTTACTTTCAAAATCTCTTGGGGAAACCTTACTTCTTGAATAAAGCTTTATTCCCATATATAATAAACTTCTAGCACTATCAACTAGGGCTACTTTTAAGTACTGTGCTGTTTATAACAGGGACTAACAAAGTCACTTGTCTGGTAAATCATGCTATCAAGTTCAATACTCTACCACTTCTCCTTTGCAAGACCCGTGCACAGGACCAATGATTCATCTGTAGCTCTAGCTCAGGTTACTCATTCACAACCCGTTTCCAAACTCAAATAAACCAATGTTCAACACTGGTTAGAACAATGGATTCAAGTTACCTGCTTCAGTGAACTCTGAAAAGCAAGCTGTGCCACCCCCCAGCCCTCACACAGGTACCATTCATTGGTCATTCATCATGCTTTCACATAGACAGTATCAGACAAGTCCATGAGACCACTATATGATGCCAATTAATTTATTGAAGACATTGCATTTCCACTTATAGTACAGTGCTTAAAGTGCAATGCTATGTTTCCCTGTGTACATGTTCCATTATTCAAGTATTGAGAATGCCCAGTACTTTACTATAGCAGCTCAACTTTAGTAACTGCCACAGCATTTGCTACAAATTTAGGTCCTTCAATTTTATTGGTTGTGGAAGAATGCTATCTGTTGTTTAGGGTTGGCTTAGTCAACCTCTTCAATGGTGGGCCCTGAGGAAGCACCACCAGAGGGAGGAGCTCCTCCACCAGGGAAGCCCCCAGGCATTCCTCCAGGCATGCCACCTGCACTCTGGTACAGCTTGGTGATGATGGGATTGCAGACTTTCTCCAGCTCCTTCTGCTGATGTTCAAATTCTTCTTTCTCTGCAGTCTGATTCTTATCCAGCCAGTTGATGATCTCATTACACTTGTCAAGAATCTTCTGTTTATCTTCGTCATTAATCTTGCCCTGAAGTTTCTCATCTTCAACAGTTGCTTTCATATTGAAAGCATAGGACTCCAATGAATTCTTGGAGGACCCTTTGTCCCTCTGCTTCTCATCTTCAGCTTTGTACTTTTCTGCTTCCTGGACCATACGCTCTATGTCCTCCTTGCTCAAACGGCCCTTATCATTAGTGATGGTAATCTTGTTCTCTTTTCCTGTACTTTTATCAACTGCAGAAACATTAAGGATGCCATTAGCATCAATATCAAAAGTTACTTCAATCTGAGGAACACCACGGGGTGCAGGAGGTATGCCTGTGAGTTCAAACTTGCCAAGCAGGTTGTTATCCTTGGTCATGGCACGCTCACCTTCATATACCTGAATGAGCACACTAGGCTGGTTGTCCGAATAGGTAGTGAAAGTCTGGGTCTGCTTGGTAGGAATGGTGGTGTTGCGCTTGATTAGGACAGTCATGACACCACCAGCAGTTTCAATACCAAGAGATAGAGGAGTGACATCCAACAGCAACAAATCTTGGACATTTTCAGACTTGTCTCCAGATAAAATGGCTGCCTGCACAGCTGCACCATAAGCAACAGCCTCATCAGGGTTGATACTCTTATTCAGTTCTTTTCCATTGAAGAAGTCCTGCAGTAGCTTCTGGATCTTGGGGATATGGGTAGAGCCACCCACCAGGACAATATCATGAATCTGAGACTTGTCCAATTTAGCATCTCGAAGAGACTTCTCCACAGGGTCCAGAGTGCCACGGAACAGGTCAGCATTCAATTCTTCAAATCGAGCACGAGTAATGGAGGTGTAGAAGTCAATTCCCTCATAGAGGGAATCAATCTCAATACTGGCTTGGGTGCTGGAAGAGAGGGTTCTCTTAGCTCGCTCACAGGCAGTACAGAGACAGAGATGGCGGACAGCTCTTTTGTTCTCACTGATGTCCTTCTTGTGTTTGCATTTGAATTCAGCAATAAAATGATTGACCATCCGGTTGTCAAAATCTTCTCCACCTAAGTGGGTGTCTCCAGCTCTAGATTTCACTTCAAAGATTCCATCTTCAATAGTGAGGATTGACACATCGAAAGTGCCACCTCCTAAGTCAAAAATCAGCACATTTTTTTCAGCTCCAACCTTTTTGTCTAAGCCATAAGCAATAGCAGCAGCTGTTGGTTCATTGATAATTCTAAGTATGTTAAGACCAGCAATAGTTCCGGCATCTTTGGTTGCCTGGTGCTGAGAGCCATTAAAGTAAGCTGGTACCGTGACCACAGCACTGGTAACAGTCTTCCCTAAATAAGCTTCTGCAATCTCCTTCATCTTTGTCAGCACCATAGAAGACACCTCCTCTGGGTAGAAGCTCTTTGTCTCTCCTTTGTATTCTACTTGAACCTTGGGCCTGCCTGCATCATTCACCACCATGAAGGGCCAGTGCTTCATATCAGACTGGACAACAGCATCATCAAATCTACGCCCAATCAGACGCTTAGCAT
>PVJA010033787.1:10000-23075 GCA_004027025.1 Myocastor coypus | reverse complement strand
TTCTATGCAACATCAATAGGGAGGTGGGTCATGCCCACACACTGTACTCTGTAGAGTGATTGTGAGGACAATATGCAATATGTCAACTTTCAAAGAAAAGGGAAAAGAAAAAAAAAAGTAATGTGGATTTAGAAAGGTTAATATTTAATGGTTTGATCAATCTTATATACCTATATGTATTAATCTAAACTGATCTGATGATGAAAATATGTAATATAACCATTGTTAAATTTAAACAATAAAAAAAATTGAAACAAAAAAACAAGAAAATTAATGGTTGCCTCAGTTTGTCACTTTCTAGGTTGTGTTTGATGCTGTTGTTGCTAATGCTACCACTTTAGCCAAAAGTGGTGTAATTGTTCTAACACAACTATTCTTCCTGGTATCCCAAGCCTAAGACTGACTAAGAATCATAGAAAATACTGTGAGCCAAGGCCAAAGAACCAAGCAGCTGGGCCAAGTAGGCAACAACTTCTCCTCCCCGAATTAAAGAGGTAAGATCTTGCAACAGACTCAAAACTCAAAAACCAGTTATATTTGGAAGATACCTTGGAAAAGTAGTCATTTCTTAAAGGTTCTAAATGCTAGCAGTAAAGCCACCTACCATCAGCAGTTTGAAAGTATGCTAATTATATATATGCTTATCATGTATATCACTTGTAGTTCATGTCAATGTATAGCATATTGAATAGCATTATATATATTACATAAATTATACTTAGCATATATTATATAGTGTTGTTCAGAAGAGGCTAAGTGAGGAAATACCAGAAGTACTTTATCTTAAATGTTTGTATGCACATTCATATGTGTAAAGTTACTGACTCACAGGAGAGATTATATCTGTCTTGAAGATTTACGCCACCTTCTCCTGAGTCAGGTTTGCTATCTAAACTGTTATTCTTTATATAGGAAAATGTCTGTTTAATCTTGAAATTTCATCAAATGTTGCTGAAGGGCAATGGAAAAATACAGTCTTCCCTTCATCAAAGGTTCTGAATTACTGAGTTAGATTTCAAAGGAACCTTAGAGAGTTAGAAACACTCAGGATAAAAGCCCAAAGGCAGGCGGAGGAGGGATATCTGCAAAAAAATAGAAAGGAAGTGGTTCTGAGGAATGATCCCTGAATATTTAAAGCTAACATTTGACATGGTTAAAACTTGAGCATTACAGATTTGACACCTATTTGTTAGTTATATAACAATGTTAAATCTGTAGGGATTATCCTTTCAAGGGTATCTGAAACTAGGCTGAAGTTTCAAGAACTCTGCAAAAGAGTAGAAACATTCTAGACAGTCTAACATTTTCTTTAAGTTTAAAAATCACTAATTTCTGATGTAAGTACAATTCATTGGCCCTCAATATTTATGAATTATACATGCGTCGATTTCACTAAGCTTACCATTGATCTTAGCCAAAAGGCCGAGATGCGATATGTGCATTTCACTAAGCTTAGATTGAAAATTGCATGTATGTTGAAGGTCTGCAACATGATGCCCTGAACAATGAAGTATAACAACTGTTTAGATAGCACTTACGTTACAGTCGAGTGGGTCAAAAATAGTGCAGGTTCTTGGCATAAGGAATGAGTTGCCGAGCATGTACTTTGTAGGAAGTAGGAAGTAGATACATTTATTGAAGATCATGGTGGCAGGAACAGGGAGAGAAGCAAAGGCAAAAAGAATAAAGGAAAAAGGGAACTGAAGGCCAAAAGGATGATGGGACTCTAGTGTAAAGGGATATAAAAAGAGACTCAATAACTGAGGTTTCTGGTTTATAAGGTCAGGCATGATTAACCTAAGTTAACTACCACTGTCTCTCTTTGATGTCAGCAATCTGCATGCCCTGCTAAATCTAAGCCTGGATACTCATTAGGGTGGTCTCTGGTTTGCATAGGTAATCATTAAGGTGGTGGGGCTCTCACATTTGAATGAAGGGAAGGGAGCAATTCAGTGCCCTTGTTTCTAACTGTACTATTCTCCCTGAAAGCTCTGATCCCCAAACATCTTTGAAAGGAGATGAGGGAGGAAGTTTCTAGTTACTTCCAGTTGGATGGGGTATTGGCTCTACCTACGCAAGACAAAGAAACCCTTGCCCTATTCTAGGAGTTCAAGGGAATTGAGTCCTTCCTAAGATTGCTTGATGAACCATGGACATGGAAACAGGTTCTGATCTTGAACTATGATCACCACCAGTAGTTTGATGTTATTTTAGACCCATTATTAAAGGAAGTACATTCTTCTTCTAGAGACAAGCATAACCCCTTCATTTCAGCTGTTAGGAGATCTAGTCCCCTCAGGGTTATATGGCATGACTACTCATGAGTCTATCTGGTGTTGAAAGAAGGAAGTTTCTGAACTTGAAACTGGGCAAGTTTCTCTAGGCTGTTTACTGAAGTTCTTTGGAGGTACGGATTTCATCTGCATGATCACTTGGGGTTTGGCAATCTGTACCTGAGAATAAACAGACTTTACGAATAGATTAGGGCACATACGACCAAATCATGAGCACTAGAAAGCAAAGGCAGACTGGGGAGGGAGCCACATCAGATGCTGTTTTTTAAAAGATTGGAACAGAACTTATAACCAGTATGCACTTAGATCTGTTTGTGGTGTAGCTAGAAACTGTAGGGGGCAGTGATTGGATTCCCTGGTTATGTTTAGCCTATATTGCTATTATTTTTATGTCTTTGGGTAGACTCCCCTGCTGAGTGTTCATGAGCAGGTTAAAGAGTAATCTGCGTCAACCAAAATTAATTTCTTGCTGTCTTTTAAGCTCAGTTAAGTTTCCTCGGGCATTACTTTTGGAACCATGTACAGAGTTTCTGAACTCCTCCATCAGTGTCACATGCCAGAATAGATCATGGCTTTGCTTGACCATGGGGCTTCCTGTGACAACATGAGAGACTTTTATTTCTTGGTAACCCTTCTTTTTATATACCGTACTGGTTTACTTCTATCCTCTGGGGTCTAAGAATGTCCTTGCTGAGGAGTTTGGGTGAATCATCCGAGTTGTAGGATCCTGCAGAGAGGTTCCCTCATGTCTTGAATTCTTACTGACTTTCAGGGCCAGGGTCAAAATATTGGCTACCTTTTGAGCCAAATTATCTTTTGTTTATGTTTTAGGACAGGGTCTACAGGGTGTTCAGGGTCTCACTACTAGATCAGACTCATAATGATCTGCCTGTTTACAGCCTCCCAAGAGCTGGGATTATAGATATGCACCACCACACTCAGTCTCAATTGCTGTCTCAGAGTGCTCAAGAGGCAGGGCCAGCATGGCAGGCCTGGGGATCAAACCCCAGCACCTGTACCTGCTTACAGGCCCTTTAATTTGCTGAAATTAATTTGGCCAGCCCTAAGCCCAATTATCTTTTAACTTTGGTCTCCAAGCCTTAGTTGTTGAACACCCAGAAGGTCAGTTGTACCAATACCGAAGTAGGAATGGTAAACTTAGCTATTATAATCTTACCTGGATACCAAGCATTTTGAAATATAAAATAATAGTATAGCAAGAGGACTGTTATTTCTTAACAATCATAGCTGTTTTAGAAGTTGAATCACTATGAAATGTTAACAGCAAAGATTTATAAAGAAAAAAACTTGATATCAAAGGCTACACATAGCATGTAAGCATGACGATTACAATGATATTATCTTTGAAATACATTTTAAATGTCCATCTTAGTGCAGAGTGGCCTTTTTAGTCAATCATCTCCATCTGATCACAAGACATTAAATGACACAAAGACACTCTCAGCTAATGTGCTATCGTTGAATAAGATGCATCACCTTTCCATAAAAGTTATAGTATCACCTTAAGTTTATAGTATCAAGAGAGCCTGTGCTGTAATATCCTATAACTCAGTGGTGTCCCAAATTTTCTGGTCAAGGAGATTATGGGACATCAGAGGAAAGGGATAAATGAACTATAGTGTGTCTAAGGAGAGTCACTAAGAGAAAAACATTCTCTCAGGCTTTCACAGAAAGCAAATTGGTCAAGCAATGGCCATGACTTGTCCTGAAGGCTGACACTGACAACAGTTCTACAAAGCACTGTACATGGTTCCAAAGTTAATCCTGAGGGGATTTGACCTTGGAAGATACAAAATATGGATGTTTTGTTATTACAGGTCTTGCCTTAACTTGCCCTTGATCACCCAACAGAAAAGCTTAATTATGAGGCATAAAACACAGAACTAGATTAGTATGATGAGCTGTAAGAGGCTTAAATCAACAATCTCCAACATTGCCAGTTTCACCAGTAACCCACTGCAATTATGGAACGTTGGACTATGTATACATCTGCTTCCTCTCAGTTTAAAGAGAAGAATTTTTTTTTTCCTTACCAATATCAATCAGAAAATGTATCATGTCCACATCCTGTGCTCTGCATAACTATTATGAGGACAATATGCAATGTGTTAATTATTGCAAATGTACTACTAATGTGTTTCGAAACTATCATATTGTTATTTCTTATTAAAAGTAATTAAAAATTTTTTAAAAAGTTTACAGTATCAGGCCAGCCAGATAGCCCAGCAGATTAAAGCACCTGCTTAGGCAGACACAAGGACCAGGGTTTGATCCCTGGAATAGTGTGCTGGCCCCACCCCTGGGGCACACTGAGACAGCAATTGAGACTGAGTGTGGTGGCAGACATCTGTAATACCAGTGCTTGGGAAGCTGAAAACAGGAGAATCAACATGAGCCCAATGTGTGTAGTGAGACCCTGTATAGCCTGTAGTAAATATATTTTTTAAAAACTTTATAGTATTTAACCTTTAATTTTAAGTGTGTGACGAGGTCTGGAATGCTTGGTGTCTGAGAATCTCTAAGTTTAGTGGCACATAAATAACATAAACACTACATAGTTTTTAAAAATTGTCATTTGGCTGGTGGACTCATGTTGGTTTGAGATGGCCCACTTATTACAAAAAGCTGGAACACAGATAAGAGAAAAGCAAATATCTGAGTTGTCTTAGTTATTCTTCCTTCATTGTTGAGACAAATACCCGGTGCTCAAAATGAAGGAAGGAAAGGTTTATTTAGCTTATAGTAACTGGAGGTTTTAGCCATATTCCGCTGGCGCCAAGGCAGAACAGCACATGGCAGAGGGCAAGCTTTCATGGCAGTGGGAAAGAGCAAGAGAGCAGGGAGAGGTAGCAGCAGCTAACTTTTCTTCCTTTACATTGAAATGCAAATCACCTGCCCCAGAGGAGGTGCAACACCCACACCCACAATAATCAATTACAAGTTCCAGAAGCCACCAAATGACTGCATGAGGCTTTGGGGGGACACCTATACACAAACCATAACATTCTGTCCCTGGACCCCCAAAGTCCCATGAACATCCTTTTATGCAAAAGACATTCTAGTCCAGTGGTTCTCAACCTTTCTAATGCTATGACCCCACAATACAGTTCCTCATGTTGCAGTGACTCCAAACCAAAAAATAATTTTGGTGGCTACTTCAAAACTGTAATTTTGCTACAGTTATGATTTGGAATGGCTTTAGGCGACCCCTGTGTTTTGGTCGTTTGACCCCCACCAGGGTCATGACCCATAGGTTGAGAACCGCTCTTCTAGTCCATCTCTAAGAGTTGCCAGTCCCAATAGTTTCAGTGAAAAATCCAAGTCCCAAGTTTCTGTGAGCCTCTATACAAATGAAAATTTAAACACATTCAACATTCAAAGGTACAAAACAAACTGTACCATTCCAATAGTTACATACAGCAGGATATCAAGCATTGAGACCAACACAAGTCCAAAATCCAGAAGGGCCAATATTAAATTCTATAGGTCCTTGTGGAACATCCAAAGCAACCTGTGGCAAAGTGTAAGCTCCATGTGGCTCTGCCTCTATGGCATTCTTGGTAGTTGTACCTCTCATGGCTTCTCTCTTAGGCTGGCTTTGCTCCCTCATTGCAGTTTCCCCTAGACCATCCACATTCCTGGCTTTTCCAGACTTCTGGGGTTTGCACTGAATAGGCTTCTCACACACAGCTTTACACACTGCCCTCTCAGGGGCACACTGCCTGGCCTCCCAGGCCTTCTGAAATTGAGGTGGAAGCTTTCTTAACCTCAGAACTCTTGCATTCTCAATGCACCGAAAACCACTGCCACGTGGATGATGCCAAGGTCTGCTGCCGGGTGGAACAGTAGCCAGGCTTACTTCTGTCTTGGGTGTAGGAGTTGAGTGCATGGATTTCTGAGCACTCTGACCCTGATTCTGAGGAGTAAATTCTCCATGCAGGCACCATTCTGGAATATGGTGCTGCCTCTGCTGCCATTCTGGAACAAAGGGCTCAGTGGCTTTTGCCTCAAGGTGAAGTCCCTGACCTTTGCAATTTGGAGGCTGCAAAGGGTGGAGACCTGCCACCTTTTGTGATGCCCTTCAGCCATCTTTTCCATTCTCTGGTTCCTTTTCAGCAATGGAGATCTTTTTAGCTCTATTTTTGCAATGCACAGTTTTATTGGCGCTTCCTTTCTGGCCAAGCTCACAACAATTAAAATCCTTTTGCTGGGCTCCTTTCTCTTGATTCTCAACATAAATCTGACTAAAAGCTCCCAATAACAGCCATGCCACCGCCCCAATATTTGGCTGCTTTGAAATATCTTTTGAAAGATTCCTCATTCCTCCATGCTTAAACTCACTCTCAGGCAACGTCTCCAGACATGAGCAAAATGCAGACAACTTCTCTGCCAAGTCAAAACACAAATGATCTGGAGTCCAACAACCAATATATTCCTTCTCCCTAGCAGAAACCTCCCCAGCCTGGTCTTTACAGGCCAGCCTTCTATCAGCCTTCTGGTCTCCTGAGCTCTGACCAGAATGTTGCCTACAAAAGAGCCAAAGATTTTCCAGATCTTTGCAAGTGGCAAACATCTCTGAACCTTTCCTATCTCTTCCCACAAGCCATTTTCAACAAGCTATAATCCACAAGGTCAGATTTAGCCACAGCAACTACCCCACTCCTGCGGTATCAAATTCTGTTTTAGTTACTCTTCTCTCTTTGCTGGGACAAATACCCAACACTCAAAATGAGGGAAAAAAATAGTTTATTTAGCTCATAGTTACTGGAGGTTTCAGTACATATTCAGCTGGCTCCAAGGCAGAGCAGCACAAGGCAGAAAACAGCCTTTGGTGGCAGCAGGCAAGAGAAACAGGGAAGGGAGAGGTAGCAGCAGCTCAAGCAGCTAACTTTTCTTCCTTTACATTGAAATGCAAATCACCTGCCCCAGGGGAAATGCAACACCTACACGCACAATAATCAATTACAAATTCCAGAAGCCACCAAATGACTGCATGAGGCTTTGGGGGAACTCCTATACATAAACCATAACATGAGCCTAAAAGAAAGATGTATTACCATAAACAATATATTTTGTACCTTTGAAGATTCGTATATCCAAAAAGTATGAATATATTTAGCACACCTTGAAATTAGCAATTAGAAGCAATTAGAATTATCACTTTTTCCTCCGTTTTTTTTTTTTTTTTTTTTTTTAACCATGATTACCTTTTAATAAGAACCTTGATGTTTTACCATGGAAAACTTGACCTTTTAATGGTAACCACATAAATGTTACAATAATATACTGAGCCATGTTTATTGGGGTATGGCTCCCATAAGGCAATATAAATTATTAGGAACGTCCCACTAGAGAATAAAAACTGGAATAAATGTTTCTAGGCTGTTGGTTTTTTTTATTCACCAAAGGGAATCTTACAAAATAGTTTTCTCAAACCCAAAGGTTCCACATTCAGTTCTCTTAGCAGAGTATTTTGTTTTTATATGACCTATGAGAACTGGTTTAACACATTATTCTTAATTAATGAAAGAATTCCCAGTTATTAAATATGGACAACAATAGGTATTATATTTGTAAGACCAGTCTTGACATCATTTTTACTGGTTGGCAGTCTGGGTGGAAACATGTCTTTAAATCTGATATTTATTTTATCTATGAGCTGCATAAGTTGTAGATGCAAATATTTTAACTTATAGAAGCTATTTTCCATTGTTTTTGTTTTTGTTATTCTTTTTTGTTTTGTTTGTTTGTTTTTTGGATTGCTCAGGCTGCCTTAAAGTTAGGTCTGGTAAGGCTTGTAGAGCCGAAGATTGAACTCAGGTGCCCTGTGCCTGACTATGTTTCCTGAGCAGGCACTTAAACAACTGTTCTAAGTTGTAGGACCCAAGCTGTTTTCCACTGAAATTTCAAAAAAATCGAAAAGAAGAAAAAATAATTTTTGCACTCAAAACATTTGTAGTGTTTTTCCTTTGGTCATTTGTACAAATTTGACAGTCAATTAAACATACACACATAAGACAGTTGTTTATAAACCAGAGTGCACTTGGATATATTTGACCCATAACCCCTTTTATGAGTCAGATACAGCTATTATTTTACTTAGTGCAGTTAATAAGACAGTAGCAAGAGTATTTACATAATCTGCTTAGAATAGGGCCAACCATTTTATTTGTCTGGTTCACCAGAATGGTTGGAGTTTTCTCTCCTGGAAATAAACTTGAGGTTGTCTATTTGTTCATGAATATATGAAGTTCACGGTTCTTCTTTGTTCTCTGGTGTCTCAGGTAGTTTGAGTTTTACCCTGGAGAGATAAATCCAACTGTATAGTCCTTTTTTTTTTTTTAAGTCATTTTTTCTTCATGACAAAGAAATGGTTAATAGGGTTGTAGGGTTTTTATAATCGGTAATATTTTTCTGATGGCTATGTGACAGTCTGTCTCCGAGGGTCCTTAAGGCTGAAATAAGAAATTTACCATTTCCTTTAAAATAAGTATGTAGGTTTGCTGACTCCAGTCATAGAGACAGAATTTCAGGATGTGCCAGTAAAAAAGACATGAAAAGGGTTCAATAGACATAGTTATAGGACACACTCAAGAGTGAAGTGTGGGTGTTCAAACAAATGAAGCAAAATACATTTGGGAATTGGAAGCCTGTATGTGCTTTAGGAGATGGAAATCTGTAGAATTCAATAGACTATATCGTCTTAGTCTCAATTTCAATCTCAGCCTCAGGATAGCGAGGAGAAACTAAGTGAGTGATGGACTATTACTATGGAAAATCTCCAAATAGTGGTCCATTCATGGGTCAAAGAGAATTACTTGCAAGTAAGAGGGAATAGACAGAGCTACTTATAGCTGAAGGGAATTTGCTCAGGTTTGCTGTTAGGGAAGAAGGAAAAAAAAGTACATAAACTAGGTTTGGCTTCTGAGAATGCAGTTTTTCTTTAAAGAGCAATTTTAAATGTTTTTATTTTCTTGTCTCCTTTCTTTATTCAGTTCTCATTTGTCTTCTACTTCATCATGGCTATTGGACTCTTAATAATGTTTATGGTCTTATTTTAATTTGTGGGCCCCGTTGGGGATTTTGGAGCCTTTTCCTAACAACTGGAGATGACTGACTGACTGAGTGTTAGCTTATGATCACCTGACCTTCTCCAGACTCATTGCAGCCTTGACCAACAGACCTGAGCTTATTGTAGTTCACAGGTAAAAACATCCCTTGTTCTATACCAGCTACAATGGTCTTGATGTTTAACATTTGTTTGGCTTCTCCATTCTGTGTTATAATTTCACTCAATCCCTTCCTGAGACCTGAATAATGCCACAGTCAGCTGATTGTGGGAGGCTGAAGCTGCAAAGGCTTCTCATTGGCCTGTTGTTAGCCTTTAAATCTTTTTCTTTTTTACTATTGTGCAACAAATAAGGGTGAATTGGACATCTGACTAGGTGAGATCAAAAGCCATCATTAGGGTTTGGAAACTGTCAGCAAGCTTTTTATATTCCTCAGAGAATCTACCCAATTTTTCCTTCCATTGCTGAATATCCATCACTGAAAAAGGAACTACCGCATAGACTGTACCATCAGTGTTTGCCACTCCTAGAAGGGTAGACCAGTGGTAGGCTTTGATTTTAAGGTCCTTAAATCTGTGCCTCTGTGGTAAATAGTCCTAGACTAAGTAAGAAGTGCACACAGGAGATGGTCTTTACTCATGAGAGTATTGCCTGAGCAAGTTATTGAGGAGATAGTCTGTGGAAAGGAGGAGCTGACATGAAGGAGTCCTCAGCATCAGTTCCCATGTGATGATGACTTAGGATACAGATCTGGCTACTGCTGAAGGGTCGTAAAGGCTTAAACATAAGGCACCTCTCGACATTTTTCTTGTCCTTTACAATAGAGATATAATTGGGATATGATATTACATTTCAGGCCATTAAGGAGTGAAACTTTTCATTTTCCCCAAGTGAGATAATTGAATCAATGGCTATTATACAGGAATTTAAGATGATCTCTTTGAAAGGTCCTAGGGTGGGACTCATCCCAGAGGCTAAGAAAGAATAGGTGAGATTGTTCCCATCTGTAGATAAGAGAGCAACATTTAAGATCTATGTGTAGCCCCCCAGGGGTTCAACCTAGTCAGACAACACTTCCCTCCAAAGGTTAAACCTGGCAAGGCATTTCCTTTCTGGGGTTTAACCTGGTAAGGTATTTCCTTCCTGAGGTTTAACCTGGTAAGGTTTAATTGCCTTTTAAGCTCCCCATGAGTTTATTTTGTTTTATTTATTTATTTATTTTTTCTGAGACAGGGTCTCGCTATGCAGTTGAGGCTGGCCTTGAGCTCACTTTTGTAGCCCAGGCTGGTCTCGAACTTTCACCAATCCTCCTGCCTCAGCCTCTGAGTGCTGGGATTACAGGCATGAGCCACCATGCCCGGCTACCCCATGAGTTTAAATACCTGGAAAAACTGAACTCTTTTTAAGCTTCCTCATGGTTTTATTATCTGACTAGACTGAATTTCTTTAAAGCCATAAGCAGAAAAAATAAAATAAAATAAAATAAAATAAAGCCATAAGCAGTTCAATCTGCTTAGGCTAAATTCCATGGCCTAGTCAGATTTTCTGAATTTCTCTAGGGTCTGTAGTGACTTTTCCCTTTTTCATTCTTTATTGCATGAATTTGAAATGCATGAATTCGACTCTAATACTAGCAAATGGAATACAGCAAATCGTAGAGAAGATTATTTATCATGACCAAGTGGGATTCATACCAGCAATGCAGGGATGCTTCAACATTTGCAAATCCATACATGTAATACACCATATGAGTAGAATCAATAACAAAAACTACATGATGATCTCAATAGATGCAGAAAAATGCTCTTGACAAAGTCCAACACTCATTCATGACAAAAACACTACAGAGAATTAGAATAGATGGTCCAAATCTCAACCTGATAAAAGCCATGTGTGAGAAAACAAGAGCTATCACTCTATTAAATGGGGAAAAATTGAAAACCTTCACTTTAAAATCAGGCACAAGACAAGAATGTCTACTGTCTCCACTCCCATTCAATATAGTTGTGGAAGCATTAGCCATAGCAATTAGACAAGAGAGAGAAATGAAAAGAATAAGGATTGGAAAAGAATTGAAATTATCATTATTTGCTGTTGACTTGACAATCTACATAGAGAACTCCAAAAACTTCATCAAGAGTTTTGTAAATTTAATTACCACATTCAACAATATTTCAGGACAGAAAGTCAACACCCAAAAATGAGTGGCATTTTTGTACACAAGCAATGAACACACTGACAGAAATTAAGGTAACTACATCTTTCATAGTATCATCCAAAAAGTGAAATATTTAGGAATCAATCTCATAAAGGAAGTAAAAGATTTACAAAGTGAGAGTTGAGGATGAGATTGAGGAGGATTTGAGAAAATGGAAAGATATTCCATGCTCCAGAATAGGAAGTTCCAACATTGTCCAATTGGTCATGCTTCCAAAATGGTATACAATTTGCAATGGAATCCTGATTAAAATGCCATTAGTATACCTCACACAGTTAGAGAAAATTTCCTCAAATTCATCTGTAACAAGAAGAAACCTAGAATATCCAAAGCAATCCTGGGGAATAAAGGAAAGGTAGGCGGTATCATAATCCTTCACCTGGAATTATTACTATAAAGCTATTGTGATAAAGTCAGCATGGAGCTGGCATAGAGACAGACTTGAGAATCAGTGGAACAGATTAGATGATGCAAACACAAGTACAAACACTTACTTTGATAGAGGGGTCAAACATGTTCACTGGAAGAAAGACAGCCTCTTCAATAAATGGTGTTAGAAAAACTGCCTTTCCACATGTTGAAGGCTAAAATTAGACCCATATCTATCACCATGCAATAAACTATAATCAGAATGGATCAAGGACTTAAATATTAAGACAGAAATACTAAATCTTCTAGAGGAAAATGTGTGTAAAAATTTTAAAGACATAGGGGTAGGTAGAGAGTTCATGAATAAAAACAAATCTACATGGGAAATATGTATAAGAATCAACAATTGGGATCTGACCTTTTTGAAAAGTTTCTGCAGTTTGGGTTGGGGGAGAGCTCAGTGGTCTAAACACCTGCCTGGCAAGTGCAATGACCCAGGTTTGGTCCCCAATACCACATGCCATGCCCCGAACCCACTGAGCTGATCATTGAAATCAGGCATAGCAGTGCATGCCTATAACCCCAATGCTGGGCAGGCTAAAACAGGAGGGTCACTATGAGTCCAAGCTGCATAGTGAGGCCCTGTGCCAAATAATACATAAATTTAACAGAGAGAGAGAGAGAGAGAGAGAGAGAGAGAGAGAGAGAGAGAGAGAGAGAGGTTTCTGCACTTCCAAGGAAATCTCCAAAAGATTTAAAAGAAAACAAACTAATTGGGAAATAATCATAGTGGACAGTTCCACTGACAAAGGCCTTCTATGTAGAACATATAAAGAATTTTTTTAAAGCAGGCCTCCAAAATTCAAAGCCTCATTCTAGAAATGCTGGAGGTAAATACAAATTTTTCAGATAAAAAGATACAAATGGCAAGTAAATATATGAAAAGATGTTCAACATCACTAGTCATTCAAGAAATGCAAATTAAAACAACACTGATATTCCATCTCACCCCAGAAAGAATAGCTGACATCAAGAAATCAGCCAATAACAAATGCCAGAGGGGATGTGGGGACACAGGTCCTTCTCCACTGTGGGTGAGAGGG
>PVJA010033787.1:0-5000 GCA_004027025.1 Myocastor coypus | reverse complement strand
TTCTATCTATCCAGTTTACTTAATGTTTTATAAGTTTTGAAGTGACATTTAGGTTAATTACCAGGTTTATTATTATTTCAACATTTAGGTAAAAGTGAAGGCAACTGTCGAAATTGCCATTGCAAGAGAGGTTTGTACATTTGTGCGCTGTTTGCAAGTCAGATTTTATAGCAAGATAAGCAAGCAGCAGTGGGATTATTGGCCCTTGCATCTTTGTCTACTGATGGTGAAATCCACCTTCTCCAAGTCATGTCACCTAAGAGTAGTGCCAAAGTGATTTCAAATAGGAACCTTTTACTCATCTGTTTGATAAAATTGGGTGAGCTCTTCTTTGTCATCAGTTAAAATCCCTCTCAAATAGTATAGAGCAGCGGTTCTCAACCTGTGGGTCATGACCCTGGGAGGGGTCAAACGACCAAAACACAGGGGTCTCTGAAAGCCATCAGAAAATACATATTTAAACCCATGCTATGCCATGGTGAAACGTTATTTATTGGAATTAGTAATTTGAAGTAGCCACCAAAATTATTTTTTGGTTTGAGATCACCACAACATGAGGAACTGTATCGTGGGGTCACAGCATTAGAAAAGTTGAGAACCACTGGTACAGAGCATCATCTTGGCTGTAGGCTGATGCATCCTCAGCTAACGCTGGCATTGTCTGCCAGTGCATGACTTCACCCCAGGTTTTGGAGGCCTTCTCAGGTTGCTAGAATTCACTGCACGGATGTCACAATCACAGTTCAGGTGTAGTGCCCTTTGTCCTTGACACTGCTCCAACTATCACTCCATTTCACCGTTTTATAAATTTAAGAGTGACAAATAGATTAAAATAGCACTTTTAATTTCCTTTACCATCCTTCTACAAATCTTTGGAAGAGGTCAGATCAGCACATCTGCTGAATTAAAAAATGCCCTTTCCTAAAAGACCAAGTAGTTTCAGACCAAGCTTCAGTGCCCTAACTGCTGAGATTGAGGATGAGTTGTTTGTTTTCTTCCACAGATCTTTGTTAGTTCTCTAAGGACCTCTGATTCACCACAGAACTCATTTGAACTTGCAAATAAATCCACTTAGCCTGCCACTCTACAGCTGCCACTGTGTGAGATGTCTTGCAGTTAAAATCAAGGTTACAGACACTGATTGTAGAAAAGCTGCCATATGGCTAGCTTGTAGAAAATCCTCAAGATATTTCTCAGGAAGGTTTTAAGATGGTTATGGATAATAATATTTATTGAGCACGCAAGACAGGTTGCCTTACATGGTGTTGTAAGGTAAATCACCTGCATTTCTGATGACAAATACGGTTCAGAAGAGTTAAGTAACTTGCCCTCAGTCATACAGATAGTAAGGAAGAGGGCACTAGGCTTCACTAAGGGTTAGGGTAGGTTCAGCTTTCACCACCATATCTGTGGTTACCACCTAAATTCTTATAACATTAAAACTGCTGGATCAAGACTTTTAGAAGTAATCTGGTTCCGAGAGAACAAAGATGAGATCCCAATGGATCAAGACTGTATTTTATTGTCCTTTTGGGCAGCAAGAAAAGTGAGAGACTGGAGGTCAGACATAGGTCATAGAGACCACAGTTATCTACTTCAAAGTAACTCAGCATGTTACAACACAATACTTTGAAAAACTGTTTTCAGCCCCAAGACCACCTGTTATTTTGAAATATCTCACCAAAAAATTGTTTTAGAAAGAAATCAAGCTCTGTTGTTACTTATCGAAGTATCTTCTGAATTTTGTCCATTAGAGGCCTTCGTTTCAGAATTGAGAGATAGTGGTAGGATTGCACCCCAAAGCCTACAACAGGGACTGATTAATAAGTGGAAAAAGTCCCAGGTCATAGATTTGTTTTTTAAAAAGAGGAATAGAGAGGAGAAAAACACAAATAATCATACCACCAAATGGTATACTTTCTGTCTTGGGTCTCCAGAGCCAGGTTCTTGGGCATTTATTTATATTGGTATTTGCACCTGAATACCCAATTCCACTATAACTCCAAGAGAAAAACATTCTCTTAGACCAGGAGCTTAATTTCTTTGGGCCTTGGTTTTCTCCTCTATAAGTTGGAGCTTATGATGCATCCCTGACTTCCTCATGAAAAGGTTATGAGACTGAGAAAGTAAACTTAATATTGGGATTTGGAGGAACTCAGGAAAGCATTATTGCTTTATTTAATCATGCTCTGAATAATTAAACAATATATCAAAAAGCCCGATACATGCTAAGCAGGTACTCTGCTGATTAGCAAGTAGGAGCTACATTCCACATCCTGCTCTTTACATGATAAGACCTGTGTTGGGAAAGTGGCTTATATCTTCTAGCAAATAAAATTCCAACTATAGAGCCAGAGAATTAAAAAGACTTGGTCACCCAGAACTGGAATCCTGTAACATTCCTCCCTTTCCCCTCCACTTCTTCAGTAAACACATGGAGTTGGGGGCAAGAGTGGAGTTCATGCTCCTGATGGGCAGCTTCCTTCCACGAGGGAAAGGCTGTAACTGATCATTCCCCATAGTTGATCGTTCCCCATCCATCCTTCCCATGCTGCTGAGCCACTGGGTGTAGGAGCAAAGGAGCCGTCCGAGTTAAACAACTCTACAAGGAAGGGCAAATTAGGAACAGAGAAAACATCTCCCTCACCTCCCTGATAAATCAGTCTCAACACACACACACACACACACACACACACACACACACACACACACACACAGAGAAATATTTTTTTTTATAAACTGAGCTTGGGGAAGGTTTTCTGAGGGCTAAAGAAAAACACAAGCCATAAAATAGTAGTCCAAATTTCTGATCTTTTAAGCCTCATTCTATACCAAATTAATGCCAAGAGCGTATTTGTTACAATTACACAGTCTTCACTATTGACATCCACATTGAAAAAAAAAAAATGGTTTCAAGAAAAGAACTCATAATGCACGTCACATCTGAATAATAATCATATTCATTTTAGGCTGTTTCATACTTAGGCAGAAATGGGAGTAATGCATTTAGGCTCTTGTAATCAGTATTCTTTAGGAAACCAAACCTAATGTTTAGATTTCCTCATCTTACCCTGTCAGTTCATTATTATCTTTAATTATTAACAATAGATATTCATTATCACCATTATGGGGCAAGGAGCATCAGTACCTGGACTTCCCTTGCCCCCTCCTCCCTGCTCCCTCAGTTGGCCCATCTACGCTTCTCTCCATGCCCACTGTGGTAGGCAGACTTTTAGGGGCCTTCCAAGATCCCTAGCTCCTCATACTGCTGTCCCTGTAAATGCTCTTGTAAGTTTTGGTCCACTGTGTGAGTGCAGCTGACCCTTACAGAGTGGGAGTTGTTTCTAGTAAGTAAACTATGGCAACAGTGGAGACATGTCTCTGTCACTGTCAGGCATCTTTCTTGCCAGTCCTGTGTCTCTTGCTTCTTGCATGCTCACTCTGATGACAACATTGCCACATCTTGAAGTGCTCAATGGAAAGGCTTGCATGGCAAGGGACTGAAGAAAGTCTCCTGCCAACAGTCAGGGCAGCACTGGATGCTGAAAGCAACTGGATGAGTGAACTTTGAAGGGATTCTCCCAGCCAACCCCTGTCTACTGACATCTTGACTGTGGTATTGTAAAAGAACTGAAGCAGAGGTCGTGGTATAATTGCACTGGCTTCATCAGAATAGCTAGCAGCTGCTCTGTTTATCTTACCTAATGCATTGTTTGCAGAAGTAATTATTTTGATTTCCAAGAGCCATAAGTTATATGAGAAGTGACAGTTTAGTTACAACAGATGACTGTAATAGTCTGTCTTGGAGAATGACAGTCACAGGTATAAAGAGCCTAAGAAGGAGAGAACCCAATATAGAGTTGATATGTGTGAACAACATTATGAAACTCTCAAATTATAGAGCCCCTATCAACTTATGTAAACTTAAGGGTCACATTGTAAGAATCACTCTTAAATAGCCAAGCCTGATTAATAAGGGATTCCATGATTTACTTCCGATGCTTGAAGCACACTGGCAGGACCCAGTTCATAACCCATAATCCATCTTGGCCCTTGACACTGAAATTGCTTGCACCCTGAGAAAGTTCCCAAAACTCAGCCCAGCTCTGAATAGCTTTCTTTTCCCTCATCTTACCACACCACTGTTTTCTTTCCCATATTATTTACACAATCTTGGCCCCTCCCAGTTTTTGTTTTGGGAGGGAGGGAAATGAGTAAAAGAAAGAAAACTAAAGAATAATACTCTAGGTCTCCTTGGGTCTATAAACAATGAAATGTTAACCAACTTTCTCTTTTGGAAGAAAACTGACACACTTGCCTACTCGCACCATGGGTAAACGTTGATATCATGGATAAATGTTGATTTACATTGCAGGGGAGAATCTCCACATGAAGATAAACGAAAAAAAAAAAAACAAAAACAAAAACAAAATGAGCAAAAATAGGAACACACTGTGGAAATCTTGAAACCTTGAGCCTTTTTGAACAGCAAGAATTAATAAACTACTGACTTACCATGGAAATAACTTCATGTATTTCTGACACTTACAGTTCTGATATCTGACCTTAGGTGACATTAAACTATTGTCTCTTAGCTTGCTCTCCTCTGTTTGGGAAAACTAACATTTTCTTCCTGGAATAACTTGTAATAATTTTATCTGAAACCATGGCCTGCCAAGGAGATGCCCATTTGTCTCTACATCTGCTTCCTCAGAGACTTGTTGCCACAAGATCCACACCTAGTGTTTTTCAGAGACAAGGGCAAAGTCCACCTCAAGAGGAACTAGCTTACTCTTCAAAATAATTGCAACCCTTTGCTGTCTTACATTGGCACAAACTAGTGAATATATGGGTGAATGGGTCTTGCTAAAAGATAATAAAGTACTAATCCTCAGTAGAACTTTATGTAATGGTAGAAGTGTAGTTAACAAGAATTTTGGATTCACTGAGTTAACATATTCTGCTGAAAGTTGTCCTAATGGTTCACTGGATTTGTTTTT
>PVJA010033786.1:0-23046 GCA_004027025.1 Myocastor coypus | reverse complement strand
GAAGAAGAAGAAGAAGAAGAAGAAGAAGAAGAAGAAGAAGAAGAAGAAGAAGAAGAAGAAGAAGAAGAAGAAGAAGAAGAAGAAGAAGAAGGAGAAGAAGAAAAAGAAGAAGGAGAAGGAGGAGAAGGAGAAGGAGAAGGAGAAGGAGAAGAAGAGGAGGAGGAGGAATGAAAGTGTGAGATCACTACAGACCATACAGAAACTCAGAAGATCATCAATACCTACTTCCAAAATATTCATTCTCACAGGTTGGAAAACAGAAGAAATGGACAGATACATATGAAATGCCAAAGCTGAGTCAAGAAGATACATAGACTCTAAATAATCCAATAGTAAAAAACCAAATTGAAAATGTAATTTTAAAAAAACCTACCGACAAAGAAAAGCCAAGCTCCAATGGATTCACAGATGAATTCTACAAGAAATTTAGAGAAAATTTAATACCAACTTTTCTCAACCTCTTCAGTGAAATTGAAAGGCAAGCAATTCTCCCAAACTCAATCCTGGAGGGAAATATTAGTCTGACTCCAAAACCAGATAAAGATCCAACTAAAAAGGAGAAATACAGGCCTATCTCTCTAGTGAATATAGAAGGAAAATCCTCAATGAACTAGTAGCAAACAGAATGCAGCAAATCATCAGAAAGATCATACATCATGAACAAGTGAGATTCATTCCAGCAATATGGGTGTGGTTCAACATATGCAAATCTATGACTGTAATACACCACATTAATAGAACCAAGGACAAAAACTGCATGATCATCTCAATAGATGCAGAAAAAGCCTTTGACTAACTCCAATACTCATTCATGATAAAAAAAAAAAAAAAAGACCCCTACAGAGAATTGGAATAGATGGTCTATCTCTCAGCCATATAAAAGCCATCTAGAGGAATCCAGCAGCCAACATCATACTAAATGGACAAAAGCTGAAAGCCTTTACTTAAAAATCAGTAACAGGACAAAGATGTCCACTGTCTCTACTCTCTGGAAACATTAGCCAGAGCAACTAGATGATTGAGAAACAAAGGAATAAGGATTGGAAGAGAAGTGAAATTATCACTATTGGCAGATGACATGATACTTTACATGGGTACTCCAAAACCTCCACCAAGAGTCTTGTAGATTTAATCACCAAATTCAGCAACATAGCAGGATACAAAGTCAAAACAAAACATCAGCAGCATTATTGTAAATAAACAATGAACACACTGAAAGAGAAATTAGGGAAACCACACTTTTCACAATAGCATCCAAAAGAATGAAATATTTAGGAATCAATCTCACAAAGCACATAAAAGATTTATACAGTGAAAAGTACTCAGAGAAAAAAGATAGAAGAAGATTGGAGAAATTGGAAAAATATTCCATGCTCCTGGATAAGAAGAACCAACATTGTGAATATTGTCATACTCCCAAAATTGTTAAACAGATTCAAGGTAATCCTGATTAAAATACCATTAGTATACCTTACGGAGCTAGAGAAAACTGTCCTCAAATTCATTTAGAACCACAAGAGACCCAAAATATCAAAAGTAATCATAGCAAATGAAAGACAAGAGATATTACAATCCCTGACCTGAAACTATACTATCAAGCTACTGTGATAAAATCAGCATAGTACTGGGACAGAGAAAGAGGCCTGAGGACAATGGAACAGACAGTGGTTCTCAACCTTTCTAATGCGGTGACCCCGCAATACAGTTCTTCATGTTGCAGTGACCCCAAACCAAAAAATAATTTTGGTGGCTACTTCAAAACTAATTTTGCTACAGTTATTATTCAGAATGTAAATACCTGATATCCATTATGTATTCTCATTGCTACAAATCAAACATAATTTAAACATAGTGATTAATCACAAAAACAATTTTAATTATATGTTGAGAAATATGTATTACTAATTCCAATAAATAACATTTCACCATGGCATAGCGTGGGTTTAAATATGTATTTTCCCATGGCTTTAGGCAAGCCCTGTGCTTTGGTCATTTGGTCCCCACTGGGGTCGCGACCTACAGGTTAACTGCCGGATTAGAAGATGCAGACACAATTTCAAACACATTCAGCCACATTATATTTGACAAAGTGACCAAACATGTTCATTGGAAGAAAGATAATCTCTTCAATAAATGTTGTTGGAAAAGCTGGCTTTTGCACATGTGAAAGCCTAAAATTAGACCCATGCCTATTACCATGCACAAAGCTACAGTCAGAATGGATCAAAGAGCCAAATATTCAATCAGAAAAGGGTCAGCAATATAGCTCAGCAGACTGTGCTTGCTTGGGTAAGCAGTGAAGCCAGAGTTTGAGCCTGGGCACCACATGCTGTGCCAGCTCTGTCCCAGGGTGGGCTGAGCTGCAATGAAGTCTGGGCATGGTAGTGCATGCCTGTAATCCCAGCACTAGGGAGGCAGAAATCAGAAGATCACTATGAGTCCAAGCTGTGTAGTGACACCCTGCACAAAAAAAAAAAAAAAAAAAAAAAAAAAAAAAAAAAAAAAAAAAAAAAAAAAAAAAAAAAAAAAAAAAAAGTTAAATCAGAAACACTAAATCTTCTGAAAGAAAATGTAGAATCTTAACATGGGATAGGTAGACAGTTCATGAACAAAAATCAAAGGGCACAAGAAATTGACAAATACTTCAAAGAATCAACAAGTGGGATCTCCTATTTTGAAAAGTTTCTGAGCTTCAAAGCAAATCTCCAGCAGAGTAAAAAGAAAACCCACAAATTAGGAAAAAGTTATAACCAACTGCCCCTCTAACAAAGGCCTTCTATCTAAAAGATATAAAGAATTCTTAAAAAAATTATCCAGCTTTCCAACATGGCCCAGAAGAATGGCTCCCACAAAGAGGGGTGGAGAGAATAAGGGCTGTTCTGCCATTAATAGGGCAGTGACCCAAAATACACAACCAACACTCACAAGCATAGCCACAGAGTGGAATGCAAGAAGCATGCCCCTTGAGCACTTAAGAAGACCCCGAAGTTTGCTGTGAAGGAGATGCAGACTCAGCACATGCACATCAACATCAGGCTCAACAAAACTGTCTGGGCCAAAGGAGTAAGGAATGTCCCACATCATATCCAAGTACAGTAGTCCAGAAAACAGATTGAGGATGAAGGTTCACCAAACAAGCTGTATACCTTGGTAACCTACATCCCTGTTACCATGTTCAAAACTCTCCACAGAAATGTGGATGAGAACTAACTTTGAAATAAAGGTACAGAACTACAAAAATAAAATAAAATAGAACCCATTTTACAAACTGGGAAGTTAAAGTTTAAAGATACTCAAAGCAAATACCAATTTGGCATGTTTTGGGTTTCATATAGTTCTTGGGTGTGTCATGTTGACTAACATGTAACAATGTCTTATATACTTAATTTTGAAAAATGGGCTGAGGAGATAGCTCGGTAGAATAAGTGCTTGCCTAGTGAGTGCAGGGTCCTGAGTTCAATCCCTGGTACCACAAAAAAATTAATCAATTAATTAAAAAATGAATGGCCACTATACATAACCTGATTTTTTTAAATTGTCATTTTTGGTTATAATTTGAATCATACAATGAAAAAATAATCAAATGAAAAACATCCATTTATGGGCTGGCAAGATAGCTCAGTAGTCTAAAGCATCTGCTTATGCAAGCTGAGGCAGGTAGAAGGGATTGCGGTCAGATCCCTGGCACTACACACTGTGCCAGCTCCCCCACCCCCAGAGCAGGCTTAACCAGTCAATAAATAAATGGTCCCAAAAAAAGAGAAAAATATCCAATTATAAATGCATTCGGCTATATTAATTATTTTTCATTAAACCAATATTAAATATTTTGACTTTTATTCTAATGAAAACTTAATTTAAAAGACTAGCAAGCAAAAACATATAGACACTACTAAAAATGGCTGTAGTTATCATAGTGTGCAATAGCCATCAGAAGCACTGCAACAACAACCAGGACTTGGTGGCAGATTTATTTGCATTGATGGCACTGATCAGGTCACACCCACCTAAATATCAGGCCCTTATCTCTGGTGGTCTAGGGCTTATTTGGCATAAGCAAGCAGGAGATCCAAAGGCAGAGTGGCTTGTCAGTTTGGGATTGGCTTACTTAATGTGCACTGTAATGACCAGCTATATATCACAGTGACCAGCTGTCACTGAGAAAGGAGCAACCAGATCTAGAGCAGAAACTATTACCTGGGCAGGCAACCAAAAAACTAAACTATAGTGGCACTGGCAGTATTTTCTGCTACATTTCTGCCTCTTTTAGTTTCCTTGGAATATCTTTTCCCAGACATATTACATGCGATCTGAGACAAGGCCCAACTGGAATCTAGGCCTGTATATTCTATGACTTTATTTTGCCAAGGTAGTCAGGGAGTTAATCTGATCGAGAAGTGTGTCCATTGTGTCTTGGACACTCATCGAATCATGTTCAAGTGTTTGATTGAATGTTCTATTCTCTTAAGGCAATAATCCATATAGTTTAACACACACACACACACACACACACACACACACACAGACCCCGGGAGGTGGGGGGAGTGAAAAGAGAGAGAGAGAGAGAGGGAGATAGCAAGGGCCAGGAAAACAAAGACTGGAGCAAACAGAATCCAGGTCAGTCAACAAAGCCACAGCTAGCAGGAGAGCATGAAGCAAGGGCAGCCCCAAAAATACACAAAAATCAAGGAGAATGAGTAACAAAGTCTTCAGGCTTCATTTCTACACATGTTGTCTCTCCAGAGTGATTCTGAGGAGCTGTCCTGGTCAAGTTGTCAGCATATCTAAGGCTGGATTTCTAAAATGTATAGAGGTAGTTCATATGTGCCTGGGTTATATGTGTGTGCAAAAGTATCTGCAGATATGACTGGCCTTTTAACTGGTTGCAAGCTGTTTATAATTTTTATTTAATCTAATTTTTGAGTTTCCTCTTCTACAAATACAGGCCCATTGTCACTGCCAAGGATCAAGAGTAGGCCATATCTAGGATCGTTTTTTTTTAAGGAGGACCCTGAAAACTTCTTTTCTCAGTATGGGTAGGGAGGGGGGCCAATGACACAGAGGCTGAAGTCCAAGCTGGCTAGGGGGGTGTGGTGCCAGCACAGCAGCCTGAGCATACAGAACAAGCAATGGCAGCGGGTCTGGCTCTGATCACTCAGAGATCAATTGGATCCCTGGAAGTGGGTTAGCCCTCTGTACCAGATTATTCTGTGTCATTAGTGACAGATTTCCGAACACCAACAGGAAGACGTTTGCTGTGCAGGTCATCCCTACAGGACAGTTGTGAACAAAACAGTTTTGTCCAAGGTGACCACAGCATATCTAGCCTGTCAGACTTCATTCCTAACAAGCTACTCCACCCATAAGCAGAGTATATCCAACATCTGTCAGGGGTCCATTTTTCAGAAAAGTTCATCCAAGTACAGCATGTGGTACATGGACAGTTAGGTCTTGTCCTAAACTGAATTTGTCAGCTTTCTTGATCAGGAGGACAGCGGCTGTTAGAGCATGGAACTGGTTTCTGTCAGATATTGTGGCCAAGTTTTGGTGCCTTTACAAAAGGTAGCTTGGGTGTCATAAGTCAGAAATGCAGTGGAGGGAAAGAAATTTTTTAACCTCTGAGAGGTTGAGTCCAGATCTGTTCACTTTGAGTCTAGAAATGGAGTCTTTTCATTTAATGGCAAAGAAGAGCTATATGACAGGCACCAAACAAGAGCAAAATAAGGCATTTTTTAGGTCCATACAGGTGTACCAGAAGGCTATAGGTGACAGAAGACTGAGGCAACTTGTACAGAAGTTAGGGCTGGCTAGATAGCTCAGCAGATTAAAGCATCTGCTTAGGCAGATGCAGGGACTGGGCTCCATCCCTGCCCTGCCAGCCCCACCCCCAGGGTGTGCTGAGACTGGACATAGTGGAGCACACCTATAATCCCAGTGTTGGGAGGACAGCAAGACCTAAGGGTGAGTCCTTTGTCTATACTTCTGATAATGAATCTCAAAGTTTCAGGGTTATGGTTATCAGGCATTGCAGGCTTATATAGATTCTGTTTTCCTCCAGTCAGACTCAATACCATGTCTGGGACAGTGGATTTAAGTGTGCAGGAAGCTGGTCACATCCCAGGAGAGGTATAGTGCACTAAAGCATGTACAAGAATTTATGTTTGATAAAGTGCCCTTCAATCTCACCAGATCTGCTTTGGCAGAATTTCTTTTCAGTGGGGGCTCCCATGGGTAACTTCATTAACTTTAGACAAGTTTATTAGCTTCTTGCCTCACTCTCTGAGGTCTAACAAGGGAGATGTGTGGTCTAAGGCTTCATGATCCTCCTTGACATTACAATTCAAGTTCGGATGTGCTTGGGGGAGAACTGTCACCCAAGTATCAGGATCGACTGCAGTAGCATGGACGTTTGGCTTTAACCAGGCTCAAGCACTATTTAAAATGCAGTGGCATTTCTAAGTATTAGCAGGAGGCTGTGGTGCAGGAAACAGAGCTAGCGATGATGGCATCACAGATGGCTGAGCAGCTGGGAGTTGATGAATGTAAGAGGAGGAAGGTCAGAATCAGGGTCCCTAGGCAGAACAGGATAAAGCCCTTTCGGTGTCAGCTAACTCTGAGAGCCTCTCAGATGGCCTTTTCTTTGACAACTAGGATCACTTTCTTTTCATGTAGGACACAGGAGTGAACCAAGGTGGGAGAATTTTTGATCCCATATGGTAATTGAGTCCAAGTGAGCTGGCCTTTTATCTCTGGATTTTCCCAGTTGAGGAGGCTTTTGGAACAACTTACAAGAAAAGGAAGGCATCTTTTGTGCCTTGCTGACAGCAAAATTCTTTTTTTTTTTTTTTTTTTTTTTGTCTTTTTGAGATAGAGTCTCACTATGCAGTTCAGGCTGGCCTTGAACTCACACTGATTCTCCTGCCTCAACCTTCCAAGTGCTGGGATTACAGGTGTGCGCCACCACACTGGCCCGCTGACAGCAAAATTCTTGCCCAAGGTGATTAACAGTCTTTCAGGCTGATGTGTGACTGGGTACCTGTTTGTGCTTTCCATGACATCTTATAGCAATGGAGGTCACACTGAGGTAGCATGGCTGATGTTCAAGTCCAGAGGTGAGGTGTTAGTCTGTTAGTCCTCTGAGAGGAGAGTTTTTGAAACTTTAGAATTGCTGATAGCCATTTCAGGCTGATGTAGGCGCCATTTTACTCTCATGGAACAGCCGAAGTTGAATATGCAGGGTTAAACAAGAGTAAGGCTGACTGACTTGATGTGAAAGATCTGGCTTCCTAGGCTGCAAGTCTGTGCCTGGCAGAAGAGGTAAAAGGCAAGACTCCCAGTTGCCCATGTGATGATACCTTTTTGACGAGAGAACTTTTGAAGGCAGAGAATTCTATTCCACTGTCTACCAGAAAAGTGACAGATTTGACTCCAAGTTTTGCAATAAGCACAGGCTCTTGAGGGCCCAATTTGATAGAGTTTCGCCTGTCCTATCTATTCAGACCCAACAGGGCACAACTCATTAGACAGGCCTAACAGTACAATTTCTCTCCAGTAAAAGTGTGGAACTCAGCAGGAATTGTTGAAAGTCATCTCAGGCAGGTGTTAGATGATGCCATCTGACAAGAGTAGATGTTTAAACAGAAGACTCTGGATGAAGAATCTCTGTAGCCAAATGCAGGTAATGACTATCCAGAACCAGTGCAATTGGCCAGAAGTAGATGAGTTGGGAGTAGAGAGTGAAGCTATAGGTGAGAGCAGCTATGGTAGCTGCTAAGGGTGCCAAGGTGGAACTCTCAGGAAGAACAAGCTTCTTTTTCCTTTTTTTCTCTGAGATGTAAGGAATGATTTGGTTTCATGTCTAACTCCATAAAATCCCCTTTTCCTGCAGTTAGGGACTGTGGGTTCTAACTAATTAGTTCTCAATCCATCTTTCTACTGTGTATGTTGTAAACCCTTGAAGAATGGTGCAACAGACAAAGGGCAGGTTCCCTTCACGGAGAAGGCATGCCCACTTGGCTGTGCCCCTGAAGAGAGTGAGTTGCCACTTAGCTAAGGAGGGTACCAGATCTTGGTTATGCCATATGTTGATCAGCACAGAACCACAGGTGAGGGTTCAATCAGCCGCCACCATCACTAATGCTTTCCAGTCTTGGTGTACAGATGGAGCAGCCTGTTGCTTATGCTGTTCAGTTTACTGACTCACACATTCATTCAGCAGACACTTAAGAGGTTAAGCATTCTAACTCCTTTCCCTTGAGGATGGCATTAACCAGCAAGAGATGATCAAGCTCTTCCTCTGCTGCAACTGAGCAGGACTGATAGGCTGACTAACTGGGGTGTCCCCAGCAATCCTACCAGAATCAAGTGGGATGGCAGCCAAGTAGACAGGCAGATAGAATGTGTCCTCTTCCTTCGGGGGTCTAGTGAGAGGTGCTCAAGTAGAGAGCCAGTTGTCCTCCTACAAATCTCTGAAGGGAATTGAGAAATCTCAAGAGCACACCTTTCCATCACAACCCAGAGAGGTCATGTCTTTGTTCATCAAAGCCACAACTAGTGACCAAAGAGGTCAACACAGACAGTCTCCCAAGCTGATGCACAGCTGCAGTGGCAAACAGATAGGCTGCTAGGGCCAACACCAACACAATATCCAGGGCTTGGAGGCAGATTTATTTACACTGATGGGCACTGATCAGGATCACTCCCAAAATATCAGGCCCTGATCTCTGGTGATCCAGGGCTTATACTAGATAAGCAAGTAGGAAGTAAAGAGGCATAATGACTTGTCAATTTGGGACTGATTTATATAATGTGCATCTTAGTGAACAGCTATGTATGACATTGACGAGCCATTTCTGAGAGATATGAGCAACCAGACCTACAACAAAACTATTACCTGGGCAACTAACAGGCTGAGGTACACTAGCTGGGGGTGGCAGTATTTTCTGCTACAGTGAGCAGTATGTTATACTTTATAAAAGACAGCCCAATATGTTAAAAGAAAGATTAAAGCTTTAGGGATATTTGAAATAAGTAAAAGGAGTCATTTTAGTCCAGGACCATAAAATCATAGCAATTTAATACATCAAGTAAAAATAATAGTACAGTAAATAATAAATATAGTAAGCAATTTAATTTAGTAAATAATAAATAAGGTGTCACTAGACACTAGAGTGAAAAATACAAACATGGAATTTAAAGGCTTGGATTAACACTGACTTCAACTTATAGTACAAAGCTACTGTGATAAAATCAGCATTGTACTGGCAAAAAAAGAGAAAATACTTGAAGATCAATAGAGCAGATTAGAAGATGCAGATACAACTACAAGCACAGTCAGCCAGCTTATCACTGACAAAGGGGACAAAAATGTTCACTGAATCAATGATAGCCTCTTTAACAAATGGTGCTGGAAAAGCTGGATCTCCACATGTCAAAAATTAAAGCCACACCCAGGTCTATCCCTATGCATTAAACTAAGATCAAAAATGGATTAAGGATCTAAACAGTAAACCAGAAACACTAAATCTCCTGAAAGAGAAAGTAGGTAGAAATCTTGAAGACATAGGGGTAGGCAAACATTTCGTGAACACAAATCAAAGTGCATGGGAAATACTTCAGAGAATCAAGAACTGGGACCTCCTTCTGTTGAGAAGTTTCTGAACATCAAAAGAAATCACCAATAGAGGGAAAAGACAATCCACAATTTGGAAAAAAATCTTTACCAACAATCACTTAAACAAAGGCCTTCTATCTAAAATATCTAAAGAACTAAAAATAATTAGGTTCCAAAGATTTGAAGACCCAATTCCAAATTGCGCATCTGAGATCAATACACACTTCTCAGAGCACCATATACAAGAGGCGAATAAATACACGAAGAAATGTTCCACATCACTGGCCATTCAAGAAATGTAAATTAAAGCATAACAGATACCATCTCACCCCAAAAAGAATAGCTATCCTAAAGAAATCAACTAATAATAAGTGCTAAAATGGTTGTGGGGGAAAAGAAACTATTCTGCACTGCTGATGGAAATGTAGACTGGTACAATCACTATGGAAATCAGTGTGGAGACTCCTCAAAAAACTAGGACTGGAAATCTCATTAAATCCAACTAGGAATCCCCCCCTCAAAAAAAAAGAAAACATCATATCATGGTGGAATATGTGCACCTATACTTATAGCACCACAATTTGTCATAGACAAATCTTGGAAGCAAGATACCAGTCACCTAAGAAATTGATTAAAGGGCCCAGCGGGATGGCTCAGTGGTCTAAAGTGCCTGCTTGGGAAAGCTTGGGAGGCTTCAGGGACCTCGGTTAGATCCCCAGCACCACATGCTGCGCCAGCCCTGCCCTTGGGACAGGCTAAGCCGGCCATAAAAAAAAAAAGAAAGAAAGAAAGAAAGAAATTGATTAAAAACGTGGGATATTTTTATACAATGTAGTATTACCCAGCTATAAAGAAAGGCAAACTAGAAGCCCTCATAGGTAAGTGGATGCCACTTGAGGCTGTAGTAATAAGTGAAATAAACCAGACCCACATGTGTAAGTATTGTATCATCTCCCTGGGGTAAAAACCTAGAGAAAGAAATAAAATCTGAAAAGTATAACAGCTACAGTTAAATGGAACTTAAGGATTAAACAAGGAAGAGGAAAGAAAGGAGAAGAGATAGGAAAACTCACAGAACCAAAATCATGCAAGTATGTATACAAGATGGATGAGGAGATTGTACTAAGAATTTTCATCAGTTTTATGAAAACAACAGTTAATGTGTAGCATTATACGTTGATTATGTCTGTATACAGGTAACTGTGAACTAAGCAACTACATGGAGGACAGCAAGTAATACAAAAAATATGCTTGAAATACCTCTCATCTGGGTCTTCTAAATGTGTAACATTTCTAATGTCATATCAACTACTAATGTACTCTCTTTCAGTAATCTTTTTAGAAAAAGATAATAAAAGAAAAAGAGAGAAAAGAACAAAATTTAAGATTTTTTGAAAACATACGGTAATAATATGTCCCATCTTGCATAACTATAGCTGATAATCTGAGCAACAGACTTGATGATAAAAATAAATAATATAGCATTCATTGTTAATCAACTATTCTTGTTTCAAAAATCTGTAATATGTGTATTGTTGTATGTCACTCAGATTCTGTATTTGGTTTTGTTTTTCTTGTTTTTGTTTTTACTCTTCAAAATAAAAGAAAATTATAATAAAAATAAATAATAAAAACGAATGCTATCATGTCAAATAATACGAAGTTGAATCTCAACCTCTATTTTAGCTGTATGCACAATGGGAAGTTTATTCTCTTTTCTGATATTCAGTTTTTCCAGTGCTAAAATTGATATAATAAGAATGTTAATTATTTTAGACGATATATTTCAAGTACATGTTCTTCTATCTGTAATATATGGAAAATTAAATATTATCTCCATTTATTTTTAAAAAGCTTTTAAAAAAAAGGTTAAAAAATCTTAAAAGCAAGTGATAATATCCAACCATATGTCCAATCTTACAAAACTATGTCTGCTAATGTGAGCAACAGATTTGATAACAAAATAGATAATATATCAGCTATTATTAATCTTTGTTGAAATCTTATTATTCTTGGTTTGAAAATCTGTAACATATGTACTGTCATATGTTGCCCTGTTTCTTTCTTTGTTTTTGATTTTTGTTCTTGCTTTGCTTTTACAATTCAAAATAAAATTAAATTTAAAAAAAGAAAGTGATACTGAAACTTTTATAATTGTGTAGAAAATTAAAACAATGAAAATTATAATACAAATTAACAGGGCTGGTGTGATAGCTCAGTAGAATAAGCACTTGCCTGGCAAGCACAAGAACCCGAGTTCAAGCCCCAGTTCTAAAAAAAAAAAAAAAAGAAGAAGAAGAAGCCTTCTTTTTAAGACCAAAAAAAAAAAAAAAAGAAAGAAAGAAAAAAACAAGCCGGGCGTGGTGGTGCACCCCAGTAATCCCAGCACTTGGGAGGCTGAGGCAGGAGCATTGGTGTGACTTCGAGACCAGCCTGGGCTACAAAAATGAGCTCAAGGTCAGCCTGAACTGCACAAGGACCTGTCTCAAAAAAAGAAAAAAGAAAAAAAAATTAACTTGTTCCTTAAAAAAATAAAAAATAAAGACTTGGGATTCAAAGAAGCAAATATTTTCTCCTCCAGAAGAGTTCATTACACCAGAAGCCCCATGTAAGCACCAGAAAATCTTACATAGTGAAGTGGAAAGGATCCTGCATTTGATCAGTTCTGGAGAAATGGACTTTAAGGCTGAGACTAGCATAAAAGAGGTTCATTGGGAAAGGCTCTAAGGAATAAAGTAAGGCAGAAAGAATAGACCTTGCAGAAGGAAGGGTTTAACTGTCGTGTAGCTGTGATTAAGTTAAAACAATAATATAATAAATAATAAATACAGGGGCTGGGGAGATAGCTCCGAGGCACAAGTGCCTGCTGGGCAAGTGCAAGGTCGTGAGTTCGAACCCTGGTCCCACAAAAATAAATAAATAAATAAATAAATAAATAAATAAATAAATAATAAATACAATAAATGGTTCAGTATAATGAATAATAAACAAACACTCCTATACTCTGTAGTGAAAATACAGAAATGGAATTTAATGAGTTGAGATCCTAGGGAGCCAATAAACACTCTTCTAAAAGGGTTCATTCTACTAGAGGCTCAATGCAAGCACCAGAGAATCTCATACAGTAAAATAGAAAGGAGTCCAGCATTTTATTTATTCCAGAGAAACCAACTTTAAGGTTGAGAGTAGTATAAAAGGCTCATTGGGAAAGGTTCTAAGGAACACCTGTGATAGAGAAAGAGCAGCGGATCCGGCAGAAGGAGAAGGTTAACCCTCTTTCCTCATGTGGTTGTGACCAAAGCTTCAGCCAAGCTTCAGGGACTCCTATGGGAGCTGTTGAAGTGACACAACCTTTCAGAATTGTTCAAAGGGACCTGGCCTTTCCGTCTCTATGCTGACCTGTCCCTGGATACAGGCTGCCTTAGGGAGGGGCTGAAATCTGGCCCAAGACTACCCTTTTGACTAAGAATGACGTTTGGCTAGGGACTTAGCTATCAATGTTAACATAAAGCACTCAGAGCAGCTGGTGGAACGTTAGGGTCATGAGTGGTGTTCAAAGCACCCATTACTTGTCCCAAGAGTGGTGACTGTCACTAATTAATAATATTGAACTGCAAGCATTGCTAATAATAGTAAAATGTAATAAGAAATTCATTTCATACTTGTCAACTCAGGTAAAATCCTAAAAAGAAATATCCTGTCACAAAATAAAAGCTAGAAGGCGAGTCTCAGAAAAAGTAGAAATAAATGTAATGCAATTCTGAAATAAACAAAATCTGAGGTCTTTTATTAAGTATGAAGTTAGATTTTTCCCCATCCCAACACAAACACACACACACACACACACACACACACACACACATACACACATACACACACACGGATATAAAGAAAGGGAGAAGAAGGAAGAAAGAGAAGGAGAAATATGCAATTCTGAATAGCAGACTTCTACAGAAGTTTACATGAAGCATTTAGATTCTCTCCTCCTCCTACATATACAGACTTTATATGCTATGATTTTTAACTCAATAAAACTTAGTTCAGAATAGCTCCTGTTCAAAGATAGGTGTGACACCACTCTGGTGAACAGACATCCGGTGAAGAGTTCTCTGTGCTATCTCTTGCCCAGGCCAAACCTAGAAGCTTTTATTTGCAGATAAGTGATATGAATGCACAGGCACTTAGGTTTGACAATAGGATTTTGTTTCCTTTTTACTGTAATGCACTTGCTGCTGAGAAACTTGTTCCAGTTTTCAGACATCTAATTCAAATTTTTCACTCATCTCATTTCTCACTGTCTTTATCGCAACTAGAATATTCTGTCACCATCTCATACTTAAAATGAGGCCAGGGAGATAGCTCTGAAGCATAAGGACCTGCATGAAAAGTGAAAAGTCCTAAGTTTGATCCCTGATACCAAAAACATAAAATAAAATAAAATCTAAAATGACTCATGTTAACTTCCTCACAAAATTCAGACTTCTTTTCAAATTACCAAGCTATAACATAGATAAAAAACATAGACACATCATTCTGTCACTTGTATTCACTAAAACAGAAGCAAAAAATCACTAGTGATCTTTAAATCTCAATTACAAAATGATAGAAATTTGATTAATTTTTCCCAATTTTACTTAGCCATACTTGGCAGAAATTTATAATTTAACGTGAGCTAAATATTATTTTTACTATATGTATTTATATATGCATCAATAGCATATATGCAAGCTATCAGTATATATTAGCTTTATTGTGAAATTCACAGTCAAACTATTAATATATTCAACAGCTAACATATCGCTTTTTTGTGTTCATACTGAGAAAGCTTAAGAGCAACTCTTTTAATAAATATCTAGTATGTAGTATTATTAGAGTCACTATGATCATGCTATTCATTAGCTCTCTAGACCTTCTTCATCCTATATAAATTTTGTAAGCTTTGATCAATATTTTCCCCATTTTCTTACATGCCTTGCCTCTGTTCCCTGACAACTATCATTCTACTCTCAGATTTTATGAATTTCACTTTTCCAGACCCTGCATAAAAATGAGAACATGAAGTGTTTGCCTTGGTAAGCCTGGTTTATTTCACTTAGTGTGTTGTCTTCCAGGTTCATTAATATTGTCTCATGGTAAGATATATTTCTTTCTTATGGTTGAATAATATTCCATCGCTTATTATAGTATTCTTCATTCATTCCTAGACGCAGTATAGTTCTATATGTGAGCTATACTAAGTAAAACTAAAATGAATGTGGAAGTGAAGACATCCTTATAAATTCATTTTCTCTGAGTATATACTTAAAAAAGGAAGATTTATTTTAGCTCATGGTGTGTGGAGAATTCAGTCCATAGTCAGCTAGCTCCAAACCAGAGTGGCATGGGAGAGGTGCATCCCAGAGGACCAACAGGCCATAGCAAAGCAGGCAGAGAGCAGCAAGAGGAAGTGAAGAGCAGCCCAGCCTACCTTTCATCTTTCCTTTTCTGTTCAATTCTATTTTCACTTTCATTGAAACGTTTTTGTGAGCTTGTGATGGAGGTTTTAAGTTCCTGTATAGTACTTCAAATCTGTTTCATACATTCTGTTACTTTCCCATGTTGTTCATTCTAGGATTCTATCATTTTTGTATTCTCCTTTGATTGGAGCCACCACACCCAGAGTGGGGCTTCCATCCTCCACACTCAGAGCTATCCTAAGCCAATTTAGATATCACATGCCCAAGGTCCAGCTGACTCATGAAATCCTACCTATGAGTACATGAGGCTTTTCAGGGACATTCACCTGTTTGTGGGCACCTAGGTTGGTTCTAAATCTTGACTATTGTAAACAGTGACAAAATAAATATCAGTAAACAGATATCGCTTCACTGTAGTACAAATTAACCTTTTCGCCTGTGTATCACATGTTCTAATCTGTAATCAATTCAGAGTACTTGCATAATATTTGAAAAGGTTAATGTATACAAAGACATCAACTAAGAAAAAGTTTTCCTGGTACTAAAGAATTACTAAGAATAAAACGTAACATAAATACAGAAGTGGCAAATATATGACCAGAACTTCTAACACTTTGGGAATATGATATCACACAAAGTTCTAGTATGTCATGGACAAAGACAGTGTCCATGATGCTTACTGGTGGCCAGGTGTCACTTGTGGGATTGAACTACTGCTATTTCCTTGATATCCACCCTGTAGAACCAGGCAGAATCATGATCCATAGGGTGCAGGAGAATTCGATTTGTAGAACATGCTGCTGGACATATTCTGCCGCTGTACACAAAAGAATAGTTGAAAGACTGCTTTTGCATACCTCTTTTTCTCCTGTGTTTAATTGTTTGCCCTATTTGGTAGGTTCTTTCTATTCTCCTTCATGGAGTCGTGGTCGTTTTGATCCCTCTGTAGCATATCTTTTAGTAAACTGTTCAGGATTGGCTTTGTCATCACGAAATTCTTTAGTTCTTTGTCCTGGAAGTATTTCACTTCTCCACTGAACTTGAGAGTTTTGCAGGGTATAGGAGTCTGGGCTGGGATATTTTTCTTCCAAGACTTGAAGTACTTTGCTCCATGTTGTTCTTGCCTTGATGGTTTGTAAAGAAAAATCTGCCATTATTCTAATGAGTTTTCCTTTAAATGTGATCTGTTTTTCTGTAGCAGGTTTTAGTATACTGTTTCTGTGCTGAATTTGGGATCTTGATTATTACATGTCTGGGTGTGGTTTTAATTGGGTTGATGTTATATGGAATTGTATATGGTTCAGTTACCTGAATGTCAAATTGCTTTCCCGTATTTGGGAAGTATTCTGCTATACTCCTGCCCATATTCTCTTTACATCATTTGTACTGACTTCTTTCTAACTAATGCCTATTAGTCTTACATTGTTCATCTTTGCATCATCTTGCAGATGTTGAATTATTTTTTCTTGCATCCTAGCTGTTTTTAAGGGATCTTTTCTTACCTCTTCACTAGTTGCAATGGTGTCTTTAAGGGCTGAAAGTCTATTTTCGCTTTCACTGAAATGTTTTTCGAGCTTGTGAGGGAGGTTTTAAGTTCCTGTGTAGTACTTTGAATCTGCTTCATACATTCTATTACTTTCCTATATTGTTCATTCAAGGATTCTGTCATTTTTGTATTCTCCTTTACTTTTTTTATCAATGCCTTCTTTAGAAGCACTTAGTACTTCTTTTATTATAGGTAATATTTATTTTTTTACTTCTGAAATTCTGATCTGATTTCCTCCATATCTTTCTGTAGTTATTTCTTCACTTTTGATACTATTATTTTAGAGATTTCAGGTATGTGATTTCCAATTTCCTCTATGCTATTGTCTCCTTTATTTGTTGTGGGTGGGCTTGAGGCCTGAGTGTGCATTTTGCTCTTTCTCTTTGTCACTTTGCATAGCCCTGCCTTCTGACCTCTGGTGTATTGCTTTGGTAGAGTTCTTATCTTAGCCCCAGACCTGGATCTACCAAGTTCAAACTCTTCCACGCACATGTGGCTTGGGTCTGGCTGCTGAGCTCCACTTCTTTCAGTGCAGCCCTTGGAGGTAAACCTGCTGTGCCACTCTGGCAGTATGTTCTGCTCCTGGATCAACTGGATGGGTCTTGTCTCTCTGCAGGGAGTTCTGTGGCAGTTTTCCACAATGGGCCTGTCTGATGGATGAAGTTCCACCCACATGCTGGGCTTTGTGCTGGGACTAATGAGTTTCCAGGAGGCCCCAGGCTCTCACTCGCCCACCAGGCCTGGTTGCTGGGTCAGATGAGTTTCTGGCATGCCCAGGCTGTTCTACCTCATACGGCAGGCCTGATTGCTGGGTAAGGAGTTTCCGGTGGGCCCAAGGTGGGCTCACGTGCGGGACCTGGTTGCTGGCTCCAATGAGTTTCCAGCAGGCCCAGAGAAGTCTACTTCACATGCTGGGTCTGGTCTCTGGGTAATCTAAATTAACTTTAATAGGGAATGGTATAGCTAAGTCATATAGTAGTTATCTTACAATTTTAAAGAAACTTCCTACTCACTTCCATAGTGGCTGTTATGGTTTATATCTCAATAGGACCTCAAAGTCACTTGTGTTTTTAGGTGTTTTGTTTTGTTTTGTTTTTCGTCTTTTTGAGACAGGGTCTCACTATGCAGTTCAGGCTGGCCTTGAGTTCACTTTTGTAGCCCAGGCTGGTCTTGAATTTGCACAGATGCTCCTGCCTCAGCCTCCCAAGTACTGGGATTACAGGCTTACACCACCACACCCAGCTTACGTGTGGTTTTGTGGTAGTATTTGAATCACATAGGTATGACACTAATCGATGGCCTACTCTACTGATTAATAGGTGAATGTGATATTAAGATGTAAAGCCTGGTAAAAAGAAGCAGGTCACTGAGGGGCATAGCCTAGAAGCTGGCACCTCATGCCCTCCTCCCTTAATCACTTTCTGATTTCTGCTTCCATTTCATGAGCTCTTTCTCCTTTGCTGTGTCACTCTTGTCTGCTTTGCATTGGAGCCAGACAACTGTTGACTGAAACCTCTAGAAACTGTAAGCCAAAATAAACCTTTCCTCCTCTAAGCTGTGTGTGTCAGTTTGCTGTGTCCTAGCAACAAGAAAGTAACATATAGATTTTGGTGAAAGAATCAGGGTCATTTCTGTGATTCCTGACTCTGCAGTTCCGAGTCTTTAGACCTGCCTCACGGGAGGAATTTGGAATGGTTTGAGATGCCCTACGACTGGAGAAGCACCCCTACAATACTAAAAGCCAAGCATCATGGAATATTCTAGTCAGAACACAGAAGACTAGAATGCTGGCAGTAGTCCAAGCAGTAAAGGCAAGGCTGAAGAGGTTTCAGTTGGAAAGGACTCCACTGTCAGTTTGACTCCTGGCCATATGTGTTATGCCCTGTAACAAAATTTGTCTGCTTTTTGGACTTATCCTGAGATTTCGTTGGAGACTAAAATTAAGAGGGATAGACTAATATAGTGGGAGAGCTTTCAGATAGCCTAATATTGAGGCAGAAGCATGGGTATTGCTAGGGGATTTCAGCCAGATCTGAGTTGAGAATCAAGAGCAAACTGCAATGTCGAATGATTTTAAAAGTTTTGAACTCAAAAGGAAACCCTATTAAATGTGAAACCTATAAAGGTGCAGGTGAGCCTACTTGCTAAAAAGATTAATGATAAAAAAGAAACCAAGTACTTTAGACCTAGACAATATAAAAAAATGCCTTGAGGGAATGTGAGACCCCACCATTTTCAGGCTCAGAATTGTATTGGTAAAAGACTGCTTTGAGAAGACACCATGCTCCAGAACAGCGACAGAGAAGGGGATTTGATTCCTCCAGGTTTAATTCAAAATGCTCAGCCATTCAGGCACTCAGAGGCCTCTACAAATACTGGCAAGATACAAAAATGTATAACTACTGCTCCAGCTAACAGCAGATGTCAGTGTTGTCCATATGGTAATAATTTAGGCAAATGCAACATGCAAGAGCTGTAGGGTCAAAAAGGTATCCACTCAATTTCATAATAAGATGGGAAGGTCAGGAAGCGAATGCTTTAGAGGCAGTGTGTGAAGCTGTAAGGATGAAAAGAGTGCAGTGGGACCCACTGGAAACTGGAAAAGCCAGAAATGTGAACCCTCTGAGGAAATCTGCAAGAAGTGAACAAAACCAGCCCAAGAGAAAAATCCATGAGGTTTACAGCCAGCACCATCAGTATTGGAGGGGCAGGGGCACTCAAAACCTTTAGCGTTCACAATTTGCTACAGATTGCCCTGGGCGATGGACATGGAACTATGGGATCTAATGAATATACTGCTGGATTTTTAACTTGCTTTATTCCGTCCCTTTACCCCACAGTTTCTACCTTTGGAATGTTAATATTTGTTCCATGCCTCTGTATGTTAGAAGTATTTAACTTTTCATTTTTATAGGTTCTTTTTCCACCTTATTTTCATGTATTTAGTACAGGGTCTACAAGGTTTCACTACACAGATCACGGTCCTAGTGATGCTCCTTTGTTCAGCCACCCAAGCACTGGGATTACAGGCATGTACCACCATGTCCAGTCTCAGTCACAGTGTCTGCACACCCCGGGGGTGGGACTAGCACAGCACGCTGGGATTGAGCCCCAATTGCTGAGCCTACCTAAGCAGATGGTTTAGTCCACTGAACTCCCTGGCCATCCCTTTTATAGGTTCTTTAAGCTAGAAGTTTTCCATAAAGAGTATGTATAATCTTTGGATTGGCATAAAGTATGAAAAGGTCCTTTAAAGACTTCTCCAAATACACCTTCTCTAACAGCAATGGAACACCAATCTCTGATAAAACAAAACAAAATAGTGATGTAAACAAAGGATGTAAATACATATTCCCACATGAGAGTTAGATTTACTTTCTCTTAGTTCAATGAGAAGCAAGGTTTTTACTGATATTGTTTATACAAGTTATCATGTCTCCATCTTATCCACTGAATAACTACTATGAAGATAGCAATATGCAATGTATTAATTATTGTAACAGTCCTATTAAGCTGTTTTAAAACTGTTTCATTGTTATTGTATCTTTTTCTCATTAAAATGAATTTAAAAAATCAGACTTTGGACTTGGACTTTTAAGCACTGCTGAAACTATAAAGACTTCGGCAACTCTTAGAGATGACTGAATGCCATTTGAACAAAGATGGGCAGAGTGTTTTATAGATTAAGGAGGAATATTATGTTTCATATTTAGATGTTACCTCCAAAGTCACATGCCCATAGTGGGGCTCTGGAGTGGTGATTTTATCACGGAGCTGAGATCTCACTAATGATACTCATCAGCCCACTGATGACTTTGTAGCTCAATGTGATATTAGGAGTTGAAGCCTGATCAGAGGAGATGGCCTACTGTGGGTGCAGCCTGAAAGGGTCTATCTCTTTCCTTTCCCCCTCAGTGTCTCTGCTTCCTGCTTCCATGCCATGAGCAATTATCCTCATGCTTCTGTGCTGCCCTGCCTTGAAGCCAGCCAACTGTGGACTGAAATGACCACAAACTGTGAGTCAAAATAAACATCTCCTTTAATGTATAAATGCCAGGTGTTGTGTCTTAGTGGCAGGAATGTCACTAAGACAGTTTGGTCCAGCAATACTAACAGTAACTAAGACAGTGACTATACTAATTTGTACTCCACTCCCACCAACAGTGTACAAGGATTCCTGTTCCCTCTGCATACTCATCCGTATTTCTTTTTTTGTTTGTTTTTGATGTGGGGTCTCACTACACAGTTCGAATTCGTGGTGATCCTCCTGTCTCAGCCTCCCTTTAATACTGGGATTATAGGCATGCCCCACCACACATGATGCCAGGGCCAGGACAGCATGCCCAGGGTTTCAGGACTTGCACAGTGTGTGGTACCAGGGATCAAACTCAGGACCTTGCACTTGCCAGGCAGGTGCTTACACCACTGAACTAGTTCACATTTTTTTAATATTCTTCCTGATAGCCATTCTGACTGTGGTAAGATGGAATCTAAAAGCAGTTTTGATTTGCATCTGCTTAATGGCTAAAAATATTAAACATGTTTTCATATATTTATTGATCATTTGCACTTTTTTGAGAAATGATTGCTCAATTTATTTGCCCATTTATAGCTTGGAGTCTTTGATTTTGGGTATTAAGTTTTAGAGTCATTATATATTCTATATGATAATCTAACAAGTAGATGGTGAAAGTTTCTCCCATTCTGTAGACTTTCTCTTCACTTTGTTGTTTTCCTGCTGAGCAGAAACCTTTAATTTGATAGGGTCTCATTTTTCTATTTTTTTCTGACATTTTCTATGCTGTTGGGGTCCTATTAAAGAAATCTTTATCTGTGCCTCTCACTTTGAGAGTTTTACCTATTTTACCTTCCAACAGTTTCAAAGTTTCAGGTCCGACACCAAGATGTTTGATCCATTTTGAATTGATTTTTTCTGCAAAATAAGAGATAGGGATCTAGTTTCAATCTTTTACAGGTAAGATACTCTTTTTCCTAGATTATAAAAGAGGCTGTCTTTTCTCCAGTGGAAGTTTTTAGGTCCTTTATCAAGAATCAGGTGGTTGTAGTTGTATCCATTTGTTTTTGTGTTCTCTGTTCTGTTCTACTTCTCTATGCCTCTATTTGCATGCCAGTACCATGCTATTTTTGTTATTATGGCTTTCTAGAATACTTACATATTATAATGCCCAGACTTGCTCTTTTTGAATAGGAATAATTTAACTGTTTCTGTTTCCATATGCAATTTTAATTTTTTCCTATTTGTTCTATGAAGACTATCACTATCACCTTTGGTAACGCTGCATATTATAAATAAGAATTCTACCAATCCATGAACAAGGAAAGTCTTGTATTTTCTAGTGTCTCCTTCAATCTCTTTCTTTAGTATTCTGAAATTCTTTGTTGTAGAGGTCTTTCACCTTGGTTTGGGTGGTTCCTGAATTTTTTATGGAGCTATTGTTAATGATACTGTTTCCTGCTTTCTTTCTCAGCTACTTCACTATTAGTGTACAAATAAAGTATTTGTAATGTTGATCTCTGTCTTTAATTTTGTGCCATTCTGTCTATTGCCTTTTGATTGATCTCAACTTGTACAATTTTGGGGTGGATGTGTAAGTGAAATATATGTCATATACTTTCACTCAGAAGCTGACTTTTTTCAAAACTAATATACAAAGATAGCTTCAGAATTATTCATGTACCTAAATTGTGTTGAAGGAGCTATTATACCTCAATCATAGTTTCAGAGTAACAGATAATCTTAGATTACTTTGTTCAAACTCCTCATTGTACAGATAAGAAAATGAAGGCCAGAAATGGAAGTTTACCCAACAGAAGACAGAGAACTACTACTCGCTCTTACCACAGATGAACCTAGTTCTCAAAGAACTTTTCCTTGTATCATAATAAGCTCTACTAATATTTCATAAAGTTTCGATGTGCTGTGGATTTTCTACTATAAATGTGATGATTTATACTTAATCCAGTCAGAGACTGGTCCCTAATGTCATGGAAAACAATAATGTTAAATGATTATGCCTCTAAAATGTTTTGTGCACAGTGTAGTAAATAATATATTTCAGAAAAACTTTTTATATATTTAACATAACCTACAAAGCTGGGAAATGTGATTACCTGATTACAAAATGTAGATACATGGACTGAGGCCTACAAAAAAGAGCTGACTTTGTGAGACACATATGTTGAGGAGCCTGGCTATTCTAGTGGCCTGCGGGAACATTTTAGCTAAAAAAAGTTTCCAATTTAAAATAACACTTGGCCTAAATCCAACACTGATAATATAGCATGATAAAATTAAAGCCAGAATATAGTTTCACAATCTGTAAGACATTTGAAATGTCTGGCTGACCCTGCATTGTAATTTACATTGTAGCTTTCCTTTCCTTGTTTCTTTTTTTTTTTTTTTTTTCCCA
>PVJA010033785.1:0-23045 GCA_004027025.1 Myocastor coypus | reverse complement strand
GGAGGTGGGTCATGCCCACACACTGCACTCTATAGAATGATTGTGAGGACAATATGCAATATATCAACTTTCAAAAAAAAGAAAGGGGAAAAGAAAAAAAAAAGTAATGTGGATTTAGAAAGGTTAATGTTTAATTGTTTGATCAATCTTATATACCTATATGTATTAATCTAAACTGATCTGATGATGAAAATATGTAATATAACCATTGTTAAATTTAAACAATAAAAAAATTGAAACAAAAAAAAAAGAAGAAAATTTTAAGCATTAAAAAAAAAAAAAAAAAAAAAAAAAAAAAAAAAAAAAAAAAAAAATTTAAAAAAAAAAAAAAAAAAAAAAAAAAAAAAAAACACTTCCCCTCCAAACTCCACCTCTGGCAAAAGACCATAAAAGCCTCTGCCTCCCTTTGTCTAATCAAGAGAGAAAAAGAATTCCTAATCCTCCCCACTTTCCATCTCCTGTGTCCTCAAAGAAAACAAAGCTCCCCTCCCTTTCCCTTTCCCTTTCCCTTCTGCCTGTTTCTCTGCAGCCCCGAGAACCTATCAGGCATGTGCCACCATGCCTGGACACAGTCACCAGCTCAGTGCACCCAGGAGCAGGGCTGGCACCCCAGGCAGCACCAGGGATTGAACTGCAATCCCTGCGCTTGCCTAAGCAGGATCTTAGTCTGCTGAGCTATCTCACCAGCCCTTCATTTTAATTTTAACACATTCACAACAGAGCCATAGTCTGTATGTCTTGCTGCTGGATGGCTTGAAGCATTGGTGGTCCATGTGTGACTGTCCCATGCATGCCTGTCCCGTATGTGAGTGTCCCACCTGTCCCATCAGCTTATCCAGCTGCCTAAAAGGTAGACAAGAAGACAGCATTGGTGACTGGCTTGGTTTTTCTTTCCATAAAATGTCAGCTCTCAGGGGCTGGGGCAATAGCTTAGTAGAATAAGCACTTCCCTGGCAAGCACAAGGACGTGAGTTTAATCCCTGGTTCTGGAAAAAAAAAAAAAATGTCAGCTCTCTCAAAGACAGCGAGGTAAATACAGTCCTTTCGGTCCTTTCCCTCCTGCAGGTACGCCAGGTACTACCGGGAAAATAACGTGGAAAAACGAACTCTGATGAAAGTCTTCGGGATCCGTTTTGACATCCTGGTTTTTGGCACGGTGAGTCTCCAGGTTCCATCTGGATGGGACAAGCAGGGCAAGAATGTCACACTGGAGGTCCCATGGTCTCTACTTGGAGAGCAAACACAAGGCTCTGATGGTGATGCCCGGATGTGAGGACAGCTCTGAATTCCCTTTGGTAACTTGTCCCGCTGTGCTTCCAGGGAGGAAAATTCAACTTTATCAGTCTGATTGTATACATCGGATCTACCCTTTCCTACTTTGGTCTGGTAAGAGATTCTTTCCCAGTTTTAAGAAAATGGAGGACCAGCAAGATGGTTCAGCAGTCTAAAGTGCCTGCTTAGGAAAGCTTAGGCAACCGCAGGGACCACAGTTCAATCCCCAGCATCACATGTTGCGCCAGTCCCACCCCCAGGGTGGGCTGAGCTGGCCATAATTTAAAAAATAAAAATAAGAAAATGGATAATCCCAGCACTTGGGAGGCTGAGGCAGGAGGATCAGTGTGAGTTTGAGACAAGCTTGGGCTACAAAAGTGAGCTCAAGGCCAGCCTGAATTACATAGCAAGAACCTGTCTCAGAAAGACAGAAAGGGCTGGCAAGATGTTTAGCAGTCTAAAGCGCCTGCTCAGGAAAGCTTAGGCAACCTCAGGGACCGTGGTTCCATCCCTGGTACCACATGCTGCGCCAGCTCCAGCCCCAGGGCAGGCTGAGCTGGCCATAATACAAACAAACAAATAAATAAATAGAATATATATTTTTTTTAAAAGACATACAGAAAGAAAGAAAGAGCAAGCAAGGTACAGGTATCATACACCTGTAATCTCAGCACTCTAGGAAGCTGAGGTAGGGGAATCGCTTCAAGTTTGAGGCAAGCCTGGAACTAAGTGAGACCCTGTCTCAAAATTATTTTTTTAAAAGGAGTGGGGAGCTAGGGGTGCAGCTCAGAGGTAGAGCGCCTCTGCATCTGACCCCCAGTCCTGAAGGAGGGAAGAATACTTATGACAAAAAGAAGCCCCACCACCTTGTGCTCCTCTGGGTTGCCTTAGGCCACCGTGTTCATCGACTTTCTCATCAACGCCTACTCGAGCCCTAAGTGCCGCTCTCATGTCTATCCCCGGTGCGCGCGCTGCGAACCCTGTGCAGCCAATGAGTTCTACTACAGGAAGAAGTGCGAGGCTGTGGTGGAGCCCAAGCGGGTAAGCGCGGAGCCCTTAGATGGCTAGGAAAGGCTTACAGATCGTCTCCTGAGTGAAGCATGGCCCTGGCCCTCCCCAGGCACTCCCACAGGAAGTGCCAGTGCACACCTGTAATCCTAGCACTCAGGAGGCTGAGGCAGGAAGACTGCTTCAAGTTGGAGGTCAGCCTGGGCTGTATAGTGAGGTCAAGGCCAGCCTGGACTACACAGGAAGACCCTGTGTCAAAAAAGACTAGGGATGAGGGAGAGGAAAGCAAGATATACAAAGACAAATGTTCTTTTTTTTGTCTTTTTTTTTTCTTTTTGAGACAGGGTCTCTCTATGCAGTTCAGGCTGACCTTGAGCTCACTTTTGTAGCCCAGGCTGGTCTCAAACTCACACTGATCCTCCTGCCTCAACCTCCCAAGTGCTGGCATTACAGGCATGCTTCACCATGCCCGGCTTGACAGATGTTCTAAGACTGGTCGCATGTGTCATTTACTAAATGGGTACAGCCAGAAAAGAAAAACTTTGGGCATGACGCAGGGGAGGCATTGGCAGGGATTCATCCCCTGAAAATGGGTCATGCTCTGCGGTGTGATGTCTCTGCTGAGACCTCCCGAGGAAGCTTCTGGGAAGTTCCCGAGCCACAAGTGTGTCCAGATGCGGACGGCAGCAGTGTTAGTTAGATTACTACTGAATACATGCATGTGAACAGGAAGAAAACAGCACACACCCTGAGTCCCTGGAGGTGAACGGTGCGAGGATGAGCGCTCCGTACCAGCTACCAGTTTCAAAGAATGAGGTTGAGCAATCAGAGCAAGCGTTTGCATTGTATTTCCGAGCGCTCTCTGTGTGCTAACTCTTCAGCACAGCCCTTCAGATGAGCTGGTGGCACCTGCCCGCAATCCCAGCCCTTGTGAGGCTGGGGCAGGAGGGTCACTGTGAGTTCAACACCAGCCTGTGGTACAGAAGTTCAAGCCAGCTTGCACTGCATAGAGGCACCTGGTCTCAAAAATAAAACAAATAAAGAAAGAAAGTAGAAGAACAATTATATATGGCATATGTTAAGAAATAGAACCATAAACTAATAGTGGATATTGTCTGCATGTGTGTTACACACACACAAGTGTGCATGTGTGCACAGAAGTGTTACCAGTGCTTGCAGCCACAGGGAACTGGAGCTTCATCTGTGTGTTTTGATTTCTTTTTTTTTTTTTTTTTCTTTTTGAGACAGGGTCTCACAATGCAGTTAAGGCTGGCATTGAGCTCACCTTTGTAGCCCAGGCTGGTCTCGAACTCGCACCAATCCTCCTGCCTCAGCCTCCCAAGTGCTGGGATTACAGGCATGTGCCACCACGCCCGGCTCTTTCTTTCTTTCTTTTGTCTTTTTGAGACAAGGTCTCGCCATGCAGTTCAGGCTGGGCTTGAGTTCACTTTTTAAATTTTTTTCATTTTTCTTGTTTCAGAACTTTTGTTTGTTTATTTATTTATTTTTATAGCCAGCTCAGCCTGCCCTGAGGGCAGGGCTGGTGCAACATGTGGTGCCAGGGATCGAACCGTGGTCCCTGCAGCCGTCCAAGCTTTCCTAAGCAGGCGCTTTAGATCACTGAGCCATCCTTCCGGGCCCCCAAGCTCACTTTTGTAGCCCAGGCTGACCTTGAACTCACACTGATCCTCCTGCGTCAGCCTCCTGTTTTGATTTCTTGAACTGGGCCTTACCACGCAGGCCTGCTATACTCAGCCCTAGGGTCTCTCCTAGGGAGAAGTCTCTGCTCCCTAAAAGCAAAGAGGGCCCCTCTGTCTTTCCCACACATAAGCACATCCCTGTTTTCCTCTCCCCGTTTTCCTCTCCCCGTGCTGGCCGTAGAGCTCACTGTCGATGTGTTCATGACTGAAGTAGGTGTTGTTTTTTTGTTTGTTTGTTTTTTGTTTTTTGTTTTTCTTTGTCATTTTGTGGAACCAGGGATTGAACTCAGGCCCTTTCCCATTGCCAGGCAAGCACTCATTCTACTGAGCTATCTTCCCGGCCCCTCAAGTAGAAGTTTGTCTTTACAACGAACAACCACCTTTGCTTCATGGCCCCAGATAGGGTGAAACTCGGCCAACGCCTACAGCAGCACCAGAAATCTCCCGAATACTGAACTTGAGGTTCCAGAAGCTGAGAGACAGCACAGGACAGCTCCCCGGAGCGTGGGGACCCATAGACTGCAGTGGGGGCTGTGGTCTCTGTGCCCACGCTCGAACCCAGCCCCTGGGCTTCCGTTTCCAGTTGCCCTGCAGACTCAGAACCTCGGGCCATGGGTAGCTTGTCTGACAGCGTCGGCTGCTGAGTGGGCATGGTGGTGGGTGGTGTTTAGGTCGGCAACTCTTAGTGATTCTGTAGGCAAACAGATGAGCTCTTTAATTTCCTCTCCCTAGAATTTAAAGTACGTGTCTTTTGTGGACGAACCCCACATTCGGATGGTGGACCAGCTCCTCAGAAAAAGCCTGCAATATGCTGAGGGCCAAAAAGTCCCAGTAAGTTAAAAACGTTTAGTCTTTTTAATTTTTTTTTTCTAGAGACAAGGGCCATGCTATGTAATTCAGACAGATATTGAACTCACTGTGTAAGCTGGCCTTGAACTCACCGTGATCTTCTTGCCTCAACCCCCTCCTCAGTGCTGGGATTATAAATGTGTGCCATCAAGCTAGGCAGTCTTTTTTAAAAAATAAGAAAATGTACCATTAAATGTAAATACATCTAGTTTGTGCAAATCACCATTGATGAACTTTAATAAAACAAACATACTCATGTGACCGCACCCAGATTAAAAAATGGAATGTCCTGGGCAGGGGGTGAGCCTCTGTGGTTGAGCTCTTGCCTACTACACATAAACCCTGGTTTTGGTGCCCAGCTCTTAAAAAAAGAAAGGCTAGGTATGGTGGTGCATACCTGTAATCCTAGTGCTCAGAAGGCTGACACAGGAGGATCTTTGCAAGTTCAAGACCAACCTAGGTGGGGCTGGGGAGATAGCTTCGTGGCACAAGTGCCTGCTTGGCAAGTGCAACGTTGTGAGTTCGAACCCCAGTCCCAACAGAAAAATAATAACAACAAAAAGACCAACCTAGGCTACAAAATGAGCTCAATGGGGCTGACGAGATAGCTCAGCGGTCTAAAGCACCAGCTTAGGCAAGCTTAGGAAACCACAAAGACCACAACTTTTTTATTTATTTATGTTATGGCTGGCTCAGACTGCCCTGGGGGTGGGGCTGGCACAGCATGTGGTGCTGGGGATCGAACCTCGTTGCCTAAGCTTTCCTAAGCAAGTGCTTTAGATCACTGAGCCATCTCACCACCCCCTTAAATGCTGCCTTAAACACTAATAACATGAAAGCAGGTGGACCTCTTGGGCTTGTCATAGCTGGTGCTCTGGCTCTTTTTCAGAGAGCCCCAGTGGACTTCACTCGCCTATCCAATTTGCCTGGATCTCTCCTGGATTCAGCCCTGGCCCCTGGACAATCAGAAGAGATGAATCCACTTCACAGGGCAGGGTCCCCCAGGTTTGGGGACAGCCCAAACTGGTGCCAGTGTGGAAACTGCCTCCCGTCCCAGCTCCCCAAAGAGAGCAAATGGCTGGAGGAGTTGTGCTGCCGGCAGGAGCAGGGGCCCTGCATCACCACCTCTGAGCTCTTTGGGGCCCTGGTGCTGTCCCGACATGCCCTGCGGCAGCTGCTGCTCTATGAGGAGCCCTTGCTGGTGCTAGATGAGGAGGCCACCAATACCCGGCTGCGGCACTGTGCCTACAGGTGCTACGCCGCCTGGCGCTTTGGTTCCCAGGATATGGCTGACTTTGGCATCCTTCCCAGCTGCTGCCGCTGGCAGATCCGGAAGAAGTTCCCCAGGAGCTGGGGCCAGTATGGTGGCTTCCAGTTTCCCTACTGAATGTGGGTTCCTCCCCTATGGCACTGCATCCTTGAGGCATAGGGACCCCCCCCCCAATGAACCCCATCACAAGCCAGCCACATAGACCCTCACCAGGACAGGTGTCAAGAGACACAGATTTCAGTCTCAGTCCTATCCCCAGGAAGCTGTGTGACCCCCCCCCCCAGCCATCTGTGAACACCTGCATCTCCTCACTCCCAACCTGCTGGAGCTATTGCAGGGACAGCTGGGACATCTCACCAATGCCGGAGCTGTGTGGATCCCAGGTGTCTTGCTGAGTGCTCTGGGAGGACTGAGCTGACTACAAGGATAGCCCGGAACAGAAAGGGCAGAAGTGGCCATGGACCCTGACACTTGTCCCCTGGAGTACAGAGCATTCAGGTGGCTTTAGCCAATAGTGGAGGAAGCATTGTGTCCATCTCAGGGTCCACCATCCTGAAGCTGCCTGCCAGGAAGAGCCCCGGGCAGCAGTGGGGGTGGCGTCCATCAGTCCCTGATGCTTATACCTCCCCGGCCCAGGGCACCCCCAGGCTCCTACAGGAGATGCCCCAAGAGACAACTGCCTGGTCAACCTGGACAGCTGAATAGCTGTCTCACATCACTAGGTTCTATGGCTGTGACAAGTAACTGGGCAGAGCACAAGCTCACCCACAGGGACACAGGGACACCAATGAGCCTACACCATTCCTGGCCCAGAGCGTTGTGGAAGACAGGGTCCCCTGAGGAGCACAGGTTTCTACCAGGCATCTCTGGGGGTCTGCAGAGCCAGCGAGGCAACTCATGAAGCAGCCCCAGGAACCAGCAAGCCTGAGGGACCACAGCGACCTCTCGGGTCCTGGCCTACAGCCCTCCCAGGGGCCACACCTCTCAGCCTCCTCCAGGCCCATCCTCAGAGCACAGGGATGGGAGCAGCCCAGGCGTGGGGCGCACTCAGAATCTCTGCTTCATGCGTTTGTCACTGGGGCTCTTTTCCTCCCCAACAACCACCACTTCAAAGAATAAATAGGCACAACAAGAATAATACTGAAATACTGTGGCCCATGATGTCTGAGTTTTAAAATATGTCCTCTAAGACTCATTTGGGGCCAGTATTGGGGGTCCAACTTGGGCTGGTACAGCCTAGGGGAGTGCCTTATCCTTACTTTTTATTTTGAAACAGGGTTTCTTTCACTAAGTTTCCCAAGTTGACCACAGACTCATAACCTTCCTGCCTCCACCTCCTGAGTAGCTAGGATTATAAGAACACACCATGGTGTCTGGTTTATTTTACCATTTTAGTAACTGTTTAAAACAAGCAGCTTTCTACTATATTCATCTAAATAATTTTTCTTCTTTTTTTTTTTTGGAACCAGGGATCGAACTCAGGACCTTACACTTGCCAGGCAGGCACTTGTGCCCCTGAGCTACTTCCCCAGCCCAATCTAAATAATTTTAAATTTTAAAAAATACATTTATTTATTTATATTATGGCTGGCACAGCATGTGGTACTGGGGATCAAACCATGGTCCCTGTGGTTGCCTAAGCTTGCCTAAGCAGGCACTTTCAGTCTGCTGAGCTATCTTGCCGGCCCCTAAATTTTTTTTTTTTGGTGGAACCAAGGTTTAAACTCACGACCTTGCCCTTGCCAGGCAGGCACTTGTGCCACAGAGCTATCTCCCTGGCCCCCCTAAATAATTTTTAAAAGCATGACTAAAATCCCTCTTTTTGACCTAGAGCTTTATGTGCCTTCACACTCAGGAATAAGCTAACTATGCCAGGCTGAATTTTCACTCTTTACTGCCTTTTCAAAGATATTTTCCCTAAAGCAGACAACATAGGGCTTCTTCAGAATTGCAACTTTTTACCCTGAGGAGTCTGTAACAGCCACAGGTTTTGGTTTTGATGGCCTCAGAGCCTCTCAACTTTCATTTGTGTTGCCTTATTCCTGCTGTGTTCCTGTCGCCTTGCTGAGGGCCCCAGGTGAAGTCTGTTGGTTTTTTTGTTTGTTTTGTCAAAGCAAGGTCTCACCGTAGTCCAGCCTAGCCTAGACTTGAGCTCGCCATGTGGCCCAGGCTGGCCTTGAACTCACAGCAAACCCCTTGCCTCAGCCTCCTGAGCTCTGGGATTACCAGTGTGTGCTACCACACCCAGCCTCACTGGATCCTCCGGCTGCTTCCTTTCCCTTCCTTGCTGAGGCCCCCGGTGGAGGTGACCTGCTCCGCCTCCCAAGGTCACAGGGGCCCCATCTGTGTTCTTGGTTTCCACTTCATGGGATCGGCTTTCTTCCAGCTGGGCACAGCCTCGTGTCCTGCTACCCTCGAAGAATTCCCCATCTCAGCGGTGTCCGAAGGGAAACAAGTCGCTTTCTTGCTGGCCACCAGCTGATTCCACAGAGCAGTGACAGTGGACATGAGTTTCCCTAAATGGAACCATTTTTAAAAGCCTTCCTAATTCTAGGCCGGCTTAGCACATATTCTTTTTTGGTACCAAGAATTGAACTTGCACTTGCCAGGCAGGTGCTTATGCTGCTGAGCTCTCTCTCCCCAGTGTAGGTATTCTTAACTATTTTGGCAATTTTCTTGGGGCAATTTTTTTTTAAATGATGTATAACTTTTTTTTTTTTTTTTTTTTTTTTGTCCTTTTGAGACAGGGTCTTATTGTGCAGCTCAGGCTGACCTTGAGCTCACTTTTGTAGCCCAGGCTGGTCTCAAACTCGCACCAATCCTCTTGCCTCAGCCTCCCAAGTGCTGGGATTACAGGTGTGTGCCACCACGGCTGGCAAAATGATGTATAATTAAGTCTACTCTTGGATTTCTTTTTTTCAGAAGGCCCCTAAATCACAGTTCGTTCGTTCATCCCACAACTACCCACTGCAAGACCCGCTGGAGACCGAAGACAGGGTAGCTGGGGATTTATAAAGATGGACAGTGAACAAAGGTTCCAGCAAGTGTAGGCTTACAGGGCCGGCCAGATAGCTCAGCCGACTCAGGTGTGCTGCGCTGGCCCCACCTCAGGGGCCACTGAGACAGTGATTGAGACTGGGCCTGGTGGTGCATGCCTGTAATCCCAGGAAGGACTGGGGAGGCTGAAAACAGGAGAATCACTATTAGTCCTATCTACAGTGAGACCTTGTAGACCCTGTACTAAACAAACAAACAACACACACACACACACACACACACACACACAAATGTAGGCTTACAACACGATGAGCAGCATGGCAGAGGCAGAAGGTACTCTGGTAACCTAGAATCGCAAGTCCGACCTATTCAGGGAAATTAGAGAAGTCCTACATGAGAAACAAGGCGCTGAGGAGATAGCTCAGGGGCACAAGGGCCTGCCTGGCAAGTACAGGAGTCCTGAGTTCAATACCCAGTTTTAAAAAAAAAAAAAGTTAACTAAAACCTCAAGAGAGGGGCCCGGTGGGGATGGCTCAGTGGTCTAAAGCACCTGCTTGGGAAAACTTGGGCGGCTTCAGGGACCACGGTTCGATCTGCGGCACCACATGCTGCACCAGCCCTGCCTTCGGGGCAGGCTGAGCCAGCCATAAAAATGAGTGAATAAACAAAGTTCTGAAACAAGAAAAAAAATAAATAAATAAAATAAAAAATTCTTAAAAAAAAAAAAAGAACCTCAAGAGAAAGAACTAGTTAACTAGGTGGCTAAGGGAGCCTGAAGGTGACCCATAGGTCACCAGGTAGCACAGGGAAGTTCAACAGGGGACCAGGCAACAAGCAGGCAGCCCCTGGCTGAACAGAGTTGTAGGCCTTGGAAGCCAGGTATGGTGGTGCACGCCTGTAATCCCAGCACTTGGGAGGCTGAGGCAGGAGGATCAGTGTGAGTTCGAGACCAGCCTGGGCTACAAAAGTGAGCTCAAGGCCATCCTGAACTACATAGCAAGACCCTGTCTCAAAAAGCCTAAATAAATAAATAAAACTATTTACCTGTCACTATTATACTGCATGAAACAAGGACATTTGGCATGGGTTTTGTTTTTGTTTTTGTTTTTTGTGGAACTGGGGATTGAACTCACACCTTGCACTTGCCAGGCAGGTACTTGTGCCCCTGAGCTATCTCCCCAGCCCCTAGTCATTTTTGTTTTTTAAACTTTATTTATGTTATGGCCAGCTCAGCCTGCCCTGGGGGGCTGGGGTTGGCGCAGCATGTGGTGCCAGGGATTGAACCTCGGTCCCTGCAGGTGCCTAAGCTTGCCTAAGCAAGTGCTTTAGACCACTGAGCTATCTCCCCAGCAGCAAATAGATCTGGGAATTTGAGCTCGGAACTCTGTGCTTGCCAGGTAAGAGCTTATTCTACTGAGTTATCTCTCCAACTTAGTGAGATTCTATGTCAAAATAAAATATAAAAAAGGTTGGGGGGGTGGGGAGATAGCTCCATAGCACAAGTGCCTGCCTGGCAAGTGCAAGGTCATGAATTTGAACCCCAGTCACACACACACACACACACACACACGCACACGCACACGCACACACACACACACACACACACACAGAGGTTAGGACCATCCAGATAGCTCAGTGGATTAAAGTACCTGCAAGCAGGGTTTAATTCCTGGGCCTGCTCTGCGGGCCCCGCCCCCAGGGCGCACGCAGCTAATGAGACTGGGCGTGGTGGCATGCCCCCATAATCCCAGCTCTTGGGAGGCTGTGAACAGGCAGATCACTGAATCCAATCTAGTAGTGAGACCCTGAACACCCTGTAGACCCTTCCCTAAAATACCAAAATATATCTATGTCTATATATCTATATCAATCTTGCCTCAGCCCCCAGCCTCCCAAGTGCTGGGGTTACAGGCGTGTGCCACCATACCTAGCGATCCCACTTTGGAGGCTGAGGGCTGAGCCAGGACTGCTGTGAGTTCCAGGTCAGCTACAATGTGCTCAAGGCTAGCCTGAATTGCATAGCAAGAGTCTGTCTCAAAAAATGAAAAAGGGTTGAGGATGGTAAATCAGTGTGAACAAAGGAAAAAAGATGTTCTTTGCAGCCACTGGTCCTCTTTGGACATTACTTTTTTTCTCCCCGCAAGTTCACGTCAGACGGATAATGTGCCCACATCGTAACAAGGTTTGAGGGAGGCACATCTCATGCATAAGGCACGAACACCCAATTATCACGATCATATCCCTACAAGCAACACCTGTAAACACCGTAAAACACCTGTTGAATTAAGGAATAAAAAGGACTTATGGGGTTGCTCCTAGGCCCCCACCCGACCTCGACGTCCCCAAGGGAGGGGGGCGACATGCTCCTCGCTGGCCCTGTCTTCCCGAGAGACCCTCTGCCTCTGTGCCCTTCGGGGGGGGGGGAGACGGTCTATAGCACTCAGGCCCGGGGCCACCTTCCCGCCAATCCCGCAGCTCTGATCTGCGCGAGGGGAGGGGACGCCCTGCGGCCGCACCGCCTCCTTCCGGGCCCTCCTCCCGCGGGCGTCTGGGCGTCCTGGGCGGAGCTCCGCATGGGGACCGGCGGCGGTGGCCAGGGCACAGCGAGTGGGGCGTGCGGAGCGGGCTGCGGGGCCATGGCGGGCTGCTGCGGCGCGCTGCGGGGCTTCCTGTTCGAGTACGACACTCCGCGCATTGTGCTCATCCGCAGCCGTAAAGTGGGGCTCATGAACCGCGCGGTGCAGCTGCTCATCCTGGCCTACGTCATCGGGTGAGCGCCGCGGGGGTCCCTGGGGGGCCGCGCGGGGGCGGGGCGGGGCCGAGGGCGCACCTGCGCCCTGGGCGGGGGCCGCAACCCCAGGCTCGTCGCCCCTGTGGACGCGGCGCTCCCGGAGGCTGCTGTGGGACCCGGCTGCGTTTTCCTCGCGCCTTCCTCCCTACTTTACCTCCCCTCCCAGCGACTCTGATGCTCTTTGACACGGGCGAGGGGTGCGGTTTCCCCTAAACGCATCAGTCTTCCCTCCTCACTTCCCAAAACCAAAACTTGTGATTTCCACTTGGGTCCTTTTGAGTCTGTGACTTCCGTCTTTTCCTTTGGGTAGCAGGCGGCGACCCACGATAGTGAGAGTTTGGGGCTGCGAGTATGAGACCCTAAAGTATGAGACCCTACCTGCCTTGTGCTTACGATATGGCCTCCGGCCCCCTTAGGCGTTTAATTGAATGCACCGTTAGAGTACCATGCAACCCAGGAGGGGAAGTGGACGTATCTTGCTGATGGGGCGAACTGTTAAGGTTCACTTTTAAGATCATGGCATCCACAGCTGCTGGCCGACAGATGGATCCGCTTTCTCCTTTTCCCCAAAGGCCTAGCACTGTGATTCCTAAACCGCACCTGGAAACTATTCAGGAATCCTTAGAAAACAGTGGCTCCGGACTCCCATCTCCAGACCTTCGGATTCAGTTGCTACAGAGTCTGAGCAGCTGCTCAGGTGGTTCTGATGTTTAGCAGAGTTGGGGTCCGTTACCCAGTGTTCTGCAACCTTAACTGAGCACGACTTTGGGCGGCATCTCTCCTAGGGTGGGGCTGCTAAGGTGGGTCAGCACTGCCGAAGGGAATTCACAGGCTGCGGCATCTGCTAGCCAGCAGGCCACAGGTGCGGACCGTAAAGGCATCCGTCCCATATGGTACTCGAGGAAGTGTTACCAGCAGGCATGAGGGCCTGGGTTCAATCCCCAGCACTATAAAAACAAAACAAGACAATCCAGTTATGAGCCCAACCTCAAAACGAGGTGGCTGGACTCAGGAAACGCTGAGGCGAGGTAGTTGGAGGGTTGCCTAGCTTGTGGGCATGGTGCTGTGCTGTTCAATCCTGACACCAGCTAGTGGAGCAGGAACCTGTGGGGTCGGCAGCTCCTGTTCTGGGAGGAGCAGGTGCCACCCACCTTAGGAAACACTAAGAGTCTGGACTGCAGAACGCTTCTGCAGCTGGGCTGTGCCTTGTGGCAGGACACAGGTCACACATGGCTGTCACTCTATCTGAAGACATAGCACAGAAAGAGAATACAGTCTTGCATCAGTGCTTTTTTACTGATGACGTTAAGATATTGTGGATATATTGGGTTACATAAAACATATCATATAAATCAATTTTCCTGTCATTAGTTTTTAACCTGGCTAGTAGAAACTGGTAAGTTACACATGTGACTGCTGTTATAGTTCCCTGTACCACAAAATACCATTCGTTATATTTCTTTCTCTTTTTTTGTGGAACGAGGGATTGAATGCAGGCTCTTGTGCTTGCCAGGCAAGTGCTTATTCTACTGAGCTATCTCCCCAGCCCCATTTATTATATTTCTATTGGGCTTAAGGATTCCTGTTGCCTCCTAATGCGCTTTAGAGCTCCTGATAAGAGGATTTTTAAAGTAGTAGTGCTTTGCTTGTATACGTCTTGCTATGACCACAACTCACTCGGGCTGGGATTTAGTTGTCCTAACACTTGCAGGCTGAGGCAGAAGGATTGCTGTAAGTTCAAGGCCAACTCATGTTACAAGTTCAGGCTAGACTCTGTCCTTAAAAAACAAACAAAGCCGCCTGGGGAGATAGCTCAGGGACACAAGTGCCTGCCTGGCAAGTGCAAGGTCCTGAGTTCAATTCCTAGTTCTGCAAAAAAAAAAAGAAGAAGAAGTTCAACTTGTTGAATAATTTCCTGATCCAGTTAACTGGGGTGAAATTGTGGCCCGCTGTTTCACACAACAATCCTTCTTGAAAAGAGACTGGCCGGGCATAGTCCCAGCACTTGGGAGGCTTAGGCAGGAGGATCAGTGTGAGTTCGAGTAGCCTGGGCTACAAAAGGGAGCTCAAGGCCAGCCTGAACTGCATAGGGAAACCCTGTCTCCAAAAGACAAAAATAAATAAAGGGAACAGTGGATGCCTGGCTCTTTGGTGTCTGCTCCCTTGCTTAAAAAGAAAAAAAAAAAGAGACTGAAGTCCTGATTTTCATCTCAGCTACCAGTCACATGGTGAGGAAATCATCACATGATAGTGAAGGCCGCGCAGCTTTCAGTGTTTGCTTTAGCAACTCCCTGGACTCCAGTGGCAGAATAATAGAGGCCTTCCTGTCCCTGGATGCCTTTGGGTCAGACCAGAATGAAGCGGAGGTTTCGCTGTGGCTGGATTTCCAGAAGCCCTGCAGAAGAGGACTTGGGGAGGGTGGAGATGGATGGCAAAGGTGGGACTGCCTGAGTCAACAAGCCAGCGAGCCTCTGAAGTCTGAACTTGTAGGAATTAAAAAGAGGGGAGATGGAGTATTTCTTTAAGAATTTTTTATTTTATTTATTATTTTTATACTTGTTTCAGAACCTTTGCTTATTCACTCATCTTTATGGCCGGCTCAGCCCACCCCGAGGGCAGGGCTGGCGCAGCATGTGGTGCCGGGGATCGAACCGCGGTCCCTGAAGCTGCCCAAGCTTCCCCAAGCAGGCGCTTTAGACCACTGAGCCATCCCGCCGGGCCCAAGATGGAGTATTTCTTGCCTCAAGAAATAATAGCTTTCCCAGCACTCGGGAGGCTGAGGCAGGAGGATTGGTGTGAGTTTGAGACCAGCCTGGGCTACAAAAGTGAGCTCAAGGCCAGCCTCAACTGCATAGCGAGACCCTGTCTCAAAAAGACCAAAAAAAAAAAAAAGAAATAATAGCTTTTTAGGGGCTGGGGAGATAGCTCCGAGGCACAAGTGCCTGCTGGGCAAGTGCAAGGTCGTGAGTTCGAACCCTGGTCCCACAAAAAAAAAGAAATAATAGCTTTTTGCCGGCGACATAGCTCAGTAGTCTAAAGCACCTGCTCACCCAAGCTTGGGCAACTGCAGGGACTGCGGTTCAGCCCCCGGCACCACATGCTTTGTCAGCCCTACTTCCAGGGCAGGCTGAGCTGGCTATAACATAAATAAAGTTGAAAAGAAAAGAAGTAATAGCTTTGTTGGTGTTTTTGGAGACAGGCTGGCCTTGGATGTGAAGTGATGCTCCTGCCTTTTATTTTAATTTTTTTATGGCTGGCTCAGCCTGCCCTGGGGGCGGGGCTGGTGCAGCATGTGATACTGGGGAACCACGGTTCCTTTGGTTGCCTAAGCTTTCCTAAGTAGGTGCTTTAGACCGCTGAGCCATCTCGCTGGCCCCATAGGGAGCCGTTTTGTTTGTGTTACTGGCCATTTTCATCCTAGCAATCATAAGCTGAAATATACTCAGCACTTAACGTTCATCAACTCATTTAGCCTGGGAACAGTCCCAGCTGTGCTCCTATCTTTCCTATGTTTTCTTTTTTGTTGTTGTGACTGTTTGTTTGGCTTTGTTTCTTTTCTATTTATTTATTTATTTAGTCTTTTTGAGACAAGGTCTCACTATGCACTTCAAGCTGGCTTTGAACTCACTTTGTAGCCCAGGCTGGTCTCGAACTCACACCGATCCTCCTGCCTCAGCCTCCCGAGTGCTGGGATTACAGGCGTGAGCCACCACGCCTGGTTATTTTTTTTAATTTTTAATATTTAGTATTTTAGGGAAGGGTCTATAGGGTGCTCAGGGTCTGACTACTAGATCAGACTCGTAGTGATCCACCTATTTATGGCCTTGCAAGAGCTGGGATTACAGGTGTGCACCACTACACCCAGTCTCACTTGCCAACTCAGTGCACCCCAGCACTTAGCGACAGGCCTGGGATGAGCCCCTGCACCTGCTGGTAGTTGCTTTAATCAGCTGAGCTATTTGGTTGGCCCTGACTGTGTTTCTTGACACGGGACCTCTCTATGTTGTGCAGGCTGGCCTTGAACTTACTATATACCCAGGCTGGCTTCATACTTCAAACTTCCTCCCTCAGCCTACTGCATGGTGGGGTGACAGACGTGTGCCACCAAACCCAGTGATATTTTTTATTTTATTTTATTTTTTTTTAATTTATTTTTTTTTTCTTATTTCAGAACCTTTATTTGTTTATTCACTCATTTTTATGGCTGGCTCAGCCCGCCCCGAGGGCAGGACTGGCGCAGCATGTGGTGCCGGGGATCGAACCTCGGTCCCTGAAGCCGCCCAAGCTTTCCCAAGCAGGCGCTTTAGACCACTGAGCCATCCCGCCGGGCCCTTTTTATTTTATTTTTAATGTATTTATTTGGTAGAGGGTCTTATTCTGCAGCTCGGACTCATAGTGACCCTCCCATTTTCAGTCTCCCCAGTGCTGGGATTATAGGCATATGTCACCAAGCCTGGTCTTAGTGATTCAGCACGCCTGGGGGTGGGGCTGGCTCAGCACGTGGTACCAGGATTGAGCCCTGTCCCTCTGCTTGCTTAAGCAGGTGCTTAATCTGCTAAGCTATCTCACCGGCCTTCTGGTGAAATTTGTAATCAGACTTATCAGATGGGGCCCAAGGAGGTCCCACCAAAGAGGAGGTGGTCACCTCACCCCACCCTATGGTGTAGGTTTGTCAGGTCTCATTACAGAAAAGGATTTCAGGGTGTGTTGTGAGAGGTGCAAGCAGAGCTGGAAATTCAGAGAAAGTGAGGGACATGGTCTGGAGATCAGATTGGCCCAGTCACAAAAGGAAGAGACCGTCCTTGCTGCGCCTGGCGGCGCTTTCCTGCAGAACCACAGTGTTAGTGGTCTCGCTCTCCACTTCCTCCCTGGTGATCTTTGAGCCTTCCAGTCCTGGCAGCCACTGAGGAGTCTGTGTACCCGCAGGTGGGTGTTCGTGTGGGAGAAGGGCTACCAGGAGAAGGACTCTGTGGTCAGCTCCGTCACCACCAAGGCCAAGGGCGTGGCCGTGACCAACACTTCTCAGCTCGGATTCCGGATCTGGGACGTGGCCGATTACGTGATCCCTGCTCAGGTGTGTCTCCCCTGGACTTGCCCCACTCCCCACCCCTTTCCCAACTCTGCCCCCTGATTCCTGACTGGTGGCCACAGAGCCAACTTCCTCCATGCTGGGCTTTGTGTTTGAGCAGAGCGGCTGGAACTCTTGGCTTCTGGTCTTACCTGTCACACTCACTGACCATGGCCAGGCAACTCCCAGGTGTCCTTCCCTCGAGGATATCTCCATCCGCCCCAGGCCTCAGAGGTTGGGAAGCCCTGGGTCTCAAGTCCTGGACAGAGTCCAGGGGGACATGGAACCTTTCTGCCTTTCCTGTTTACTTTATCACCTTCCACCCACAAGGTAAAACTGAGTAGGCAGTGCAGAAACTTCACAGCCGTTAGAGTCCCCGACCGGGCCAGATGGACACAGCACCTGATTCCTCAGGGGCAAAAGCAGAGGAAGAAACTGTTTTTTGTTTTAAAAAGCTTTTGCTAGCCAGGTGTGGTGGCTCACGCCTGTAAACCCAGCACTTGGGAGGCTGAGGCAGGAGGATTGGTGAGAGTTCGAGACTAGCCTGGGCTACAAAGGTGAGCTCAAGGCCAGCCTGAACTGCATAATGAGACCCTGTCTCAAAAAGATAAATAAATAAATAGCTTTTGCTTAAACTTTGTTTATATTATCACTGGCTCAGCCTGCCCTGGGGGTGGGCCTGGCACAGCATGTGGTGCTGGGGTTTGAACTGTGGTCCTTTTGGCTGCCTAAGTGGAAAGAAATGGTTTGTTGTAGGACCTGAGTTGGAGTCACCAGCAGGTGGAGCCACCAAGCCACCAAGCTGCAAGTCAACATGTGGGTCTCCACCTCTCCCTTTTTTTCTGGTCTTTTTTTTTTTTTTTTTTGTCTTTTTGCAACAGGGTCTCGCTATGCAGTTTAGGCTGACCTTGAGCTCACTTTTGTAGCCCAGGCTGGTCTCAAACTCTCACCAATCCTCCTGCCTCAGCCTCCCAGAGTGCTGGGATTACAGGCGTGAGCCACCACGCCCGGCTTTTCTGGTCTTTTTGAAGCAGGGACTTGCTAAGCAGTTCAGAGGGTCTTGAGCTCACAGTGATTTTTCTGCCTCAGGCTCCAGAGTGCTGAGATGACAGGCGTGCACCACCACACCCAGCTCATTTAGGTCATTTTTGTTTGGGGTTTTGGATGTAGGTGATTAGACCCAGGCCTCATGCATTCGAAGCAAGTACTCTACACTGAGCTACTACCAACAAAAGCTGCAGGTCAAACATTGACATTTATTTATTTATTTATTTATTTATTTATTTATTTATTTAGACATTCTCTCTGTCATTCAGGCTGGCCTTGAACTCAGCAATCTGCCTGCCTCTGTCTCCCAAGGGAGTGCAGAGATTACTGGCCTGTGCCACCAAGCTTGCATAACTTTTTTTTTTTTTTTTTTTTTATGGCCAGCTCAGCCTGTCCTGGAGGTGGGGCTGGCACAGCAGGTGATGCCAGGGATCGAACCTCGGTCCCTGTGGTTGCCTAAGCAGGCACTTTAGACTGCTGAGCCATGTCACCGGCTCAAAGCTTGCATAACTTTGATTCCCTGACTTCCCAGTGTGTCCATACCCCCCAAATGCCCCAGCAGGTGACAGACTATGATAGCCAGATTCAGGAAAGTGCCAACTGCTCGCTGGGAGGTGTGAGGAGGAGGTATCCTCGCCCTTCTCTTTCTAGAGAATGTGTGACAGGGTGGGACAGAGCGGAGGTTCACAGGTCCTTTATCCTCTGGAGCTCGGGGATTGAATCCAAGTCAAAATAAGAAGGACTGGGACGCAGCTAGTGAGACGGCGCCCTCGGCCTCAACCCTGATACGACTGTAACTCATCAGAGTACAGCACCTGCACCCCATTGAGGTGGTGGAGCCAGCCGGAAGCTGCGCAGGTCCTTGTCTTTCCTCCCTATGTTAGCGGGTCCCACATAAGTGTGCTTTATTCTGGAGCCCCGCACAGTGCCTCGCAGCACCATAAACCTCCCACAGGAAGGGACCCAGCAGGACACTGTCCCCTTTGCCCTTGCAGGAGGAAAACTCGCTCTTTGTCATGACCAACATGATCGTCACCTTGAACCAGACTCAGGGCACCTGTCCCGAGGTAGGTGGTACCTCAGGCCTCATCCCCAGCCCTCCACCCTAGCGGGACCCGGAGGAAATCGACCCCAGCCCTCCTCCTTCCAGATTCCTGATCAGACCACCAGGTGCAAATCAGATGCCAACTGCACGGTGGGCTCCGGGAGCACCCACAGCAATGGTAGGAGAGTGCGCCAGAGGGCGCCCCCTGGCGGACACCGCTCTGCAGGCCCCAGGGACTTGGAGCTGGGCTGCGGGGCGCAGTGGTAGCGCACACGGTTGGCACGCTTAAGGCTTGTGCTCAGCCCCCAGCATGAGGGAGAAAACTTTCCACAGTCCCCAAGGAAGCTCTGCCACCCTGGGTGAAGCCGGTATCCACAAAGAGACCCCAGAAGCTTGAGGTGGTGATGCATACCCATAATCCCAGCACTCTGGGAGGCTGAGGCAGGAGGATGGCAAATTCGAACCCAGCCAGGGCACCTCAGTGGCTTAGCAAGACCTTGTCCCAAGTGAAAATAAAGCTTGGGGATGTAGCTCAGTGTGAAGGCCCTGGATCTGATCACCAGGACTAGAAAAACAACCTTTACCTTCACCCCTGTTGAGTGAGCTCCAGAGCTTATTCTACTTTGTAACTTGCTGTCCCTGGAGGCCTGCATCAGTAAAGCAGAGATGTGGCTGTCACTCAGGGAGCCCATCACTGGCCCCAATTCCTGGGTGCCATCTAAGTCCCAGAATCGGAATCATTAAAGATAGGCCACTGGGCAGGAGGGGGCTCACCCACAAGGGCAGAAAAGCAGAGACCCCATGGACCTGGGACCCCTTCCCCTGCAGGGGTCTGGACAGGAAGATGTGTGCCATTCAATGGGTCCGTGCAGACGTGTGAGGTGGCGTCCTGGTGCCCAGTGGAGGATGATTCTCAGCTGCCCAGGTGAGTGTGCCAAGCCTGGCAGGGCACAGACACCTGCTTGGACTTTTCTAACAACTGGTTACTGCTGCTTTTTAGACCTGCTTTTTTAAAGGCTGCAGAAAACTTCACGCTTTTGGTTAAGAACAATATCTGGTACCCTAAATTCAACTTCAGCAAGTAAGTGGCTGCAGGTGTGAGATCACGAGTGCCCCAGGGACGCTGCTGGCTCCAGGAGGCTGCAGCTGACGTCCCTCCCTCCTGGCTTTCAGGAGGAACATTCTGTCCAACATCTCCACCACCTACCTCAAGTCCTGCATGTACAATGCTCACACTGACCCCTTCTGCCCCATCTTCCGTCTGGGCCAAGTGGTGGAGAGCGCAGGCCACAGCTTCCAGGACATGGCCGTGGAGGTAGGCACAGGCCCAGCATGCGTACCAGGCCCAGCGGGCTGCAACTCAAGCCTGACCATGTCCCCTGCCTGTTCACAGGGCGGCATCATGGGCATCCAGGTGAACTGGGACTGCAATCTGGACCGGGCTGCCGCCCTCTGCCTGCCCCGCTACTCCTTCCGGCGCCTGGACACACGGGACGCTGACCACAATGTTTCTCCGGGCTACAACTTCAGGTGGGTGGAGCCAGGCCCCCGACAGTAGAGGGGGATGGTGCCTGGTGATTGCTTAGAGCAGCAGAGAGGCTGGGTGCAAGGAAAGTGCCGCGTGGGGCTGGCTCTGGTGCTTGCGTCCTCACCCTTCCTGCTGCAGGAAAGGTGTTGAGCTGGGTGCGGTGCTGCTGAGCCATTATTCCAGCACTTAGGAGGCTGAGGCAGGGGGATCACTGTGAGTTCAAGGCCAGCCTGAGCTGCATAGCAAGACTTTGCCTCTCAAAAAAAAAAAAAAAAAAAGACCAACCTTTATTTGGTTTGGGGATTGGAATCAAGGCCTTTGCATTGAGCTACCACACTGAACGCCATCCCCAGACCTTTTCATTTTTTGAGGCAGGAATTTACTAAATGCCAAAATTGTGCAGGCTTAGCTCAAATGTGTGGTCCTGCCTCAGCCTCCCAGAGTGCTGGGATCACAGGAGTGTGCTGCCACCACAGCCACCTGCCCCTCTCAGCCTCTGGTGGCTCCTGGCAGCCTTCAGCTTTGTCCCTGACATGCCACTGTCCACCTCTATCCACACACAGCTCTCTTCCTCTCCACCTGTGTGTCATTCTCAATACTGTGGCTTGAACCCAGGGCCTTCTCACTGAGGCACTCCTAAACATAGGCCCTATAGGGCCCCTGAGAGAACAGGGCTCTTGTGGTACCCTAAGCTCCTAGCCTTTTTCTTGTGTGTGGGGGGTTGAGACAGGGTCTCCTCACTATGCACTTTATTTATTGTCTTTTTGAGACAGGGTCTCACTGTGCAGTTGAGGCTGGCCTTGAGCTCACTTTTGTAGCCCAGGCTGGTCTCGAACTCGCACCAATCCTCCTGCCTCAGCCTCCCGAGTGCTGGGATTACAGGTGTGTGCTACCATGCCCGGCTTAGCCTTTTTTAAAAATCTACTTTTTAAAAAAAAAAAAATCTATTTTGAGACAGTCTTATTGGCTAAATTGTCTTGTTTAGGCTCTAATTTGCAGTCCTCCTGCCTCAGCCTCCCAGACTGCTGGGATTATAGGCTTGTGCTATCTTGCCTGACTAAAAAGTGTCTTTTTTTAATTTTATTTTTTGTTTCAGAACCTTTGTTTATTTATTTTTATGGCAGGCTCAGCCTGCCCTGAGGGCAGGGCTGGCGCAGCATGTGGTGCCGGGGATCGAACCATGGTCCCTGCAGCCACCTAAGCTTTCCTAAGCAGGTGCTTTAGACCACTGAGCCATCCTGCCGGGCCCCTAAAAAGTACCTTTTGTCATATGGGAACATTGGATTTAGGGGACACCCTCATTTGGTACCTCATCTCTACTAATTATATCTGCAAAGACCGTATTCTAAACAAGGTCACCCTCACATGTCACATGAGGGACAGCGCTCAGTTCAGGGGAGCTGCGACCTGATAGGCAGGGGCAGCAAGTCCCGAGGTACTGACATTTTCAGTTGCATTTTTGCGCTTTCTCCCCCCTACTGGTGATATATGGCACTGCATGAAACCGCTGCAGGAACTGCTGTCCTGAGCCTTGGGTTGCAGCACAGAATTTGAATTTATTTCTAGGAATGAAGTTTGTGTATCACTCCATCTACGCCATCACCTGGCTCTTGTAGAATCCTTGAGCACCTGTGGGCCTAAGTGGGAATCTGCAGCCACACGCCTGTGCCTCCCAGGCCTGCACCCAAGTGGGGCTAGAACCAGGCAGTCTCTGGCACAGCCCCTGGTCTGTGGTTCTCCTGGCCAGTGGCCAGCTGTGCTTTTGTTCTGCAGCTGACTGCAAGTTCACTGCTCTGCAGAAACCTTTAAAGTACAGAATTTGGGACCGGGGAGACAGCCTAGCATCCTGAGCACTGCCCTGGCAAGTGCAAGGACCCAGGTTCAATCCCTGGTACTGTATGCTATACCAGCCCTGAAATCTGGGGTGCTCCATGCAGGCCCCAGAGCCAGATGTGGTGGTGCACACCTGGAATCCCAGCACTGAGGAGCCTCCAACAGGGGGATGACTACGAGTCCCAGCTGCATAGCGAGATCCTCGCCAAATAAACATTTAAAATAATAAAGTACAAAAGTTGGTAGTAGTAATGGGGATTGAACCCTCTATACAGACCTAAAACTTTTTGTTTCCTTAAGAGTCTTGTTGTAATGTTCAGCTAGCCCTGAACTCACTATGCAATCCAGGCAGGCCTGAACTTTAGTGTCATCCTCCTGCCTCAGCCTCCCAGGGTGCTGAGATTACAGGCATGGACCACTACTCTCAGCTGGATCTTGACTTTTTTTTTTTTTTAAATGAAAGGTCAGAAACTGATGCTGATTGTGGCAGGCTCAGTCCCCACCGGCAGTGCTGCTGGCCACGCAGCCACGTGCTCCTTGCAGTGGTAGGGTCCCTTTGTGAGGCACGTGGCTCAGCTGTGGTGACAGCCTTTGGTGCCCCAGGTTCAGCTTGAGCCATCCTGCAGGATGCAGTGGT
>PVJA010033784.1:0-23020 GCA_004027025.1 Myocastor coypus | reverse complement strand
AATCCTCCTGCCTCAGCCTCGTGAGTGCTGGGATTGCAGGTGTGCGCCACCATGCCCAGCTTGAACTCCCTTTCTTTTGCTTAGGGCTCCTGGAGGTGAAATGAAGACAGCGAGTAGGCGGGTTATCATCCTCTGAACGTGGCTGCAGTCCAGCAAAAGGGGTCACTTTTGGGTTTAGTTTTCTTTTTCTAGGAGACTTCTTTGTAACTGTCAAGAGAGAATTTGCATGAGTTTGGTTTTATGTTAGGTCATTTGGGGCACAGAGCTACAGAGCAAAAGGTGGGTGCTGCGTAGGACGCTGCGGGAGATAAGCAGACAGGAGCGAAGCGGGGCTGTGCTCTGTGAGTGGGTGGCAGACATCCACGAGCAGCAGAGGAGGGGCACCTGTGGGCCGTGCTGCGGCTCACAAGCGCAGTAAAAGCACAGGGAATGCTTCTATCTGCCTATGCGTAGACATAGTAGGAGAGTGATTTCGTGTGTAGTATGCTGGTGTTCTGTGGGGTAGTTCATGGTCAGATCTTATAGTGTGGTCTACTGCAGTGTCCTTTGGAAGTCTCCAGGCTCTGCCTTCCATATTTCTCAACCTCTGCTGTCCTGTGTTCTGACTCATACTTTTATCCTTGCTCAAGGAGGGCCATGAAAATCTGAAGACATTTTGGGGTTTTCTTTCAAAAACCATGCGTGCACACACCCATAACGTTTTCAGGGCCCACTGGGGAGTCTATGGGTTGGTGCTTGGACAGCAACTAAGCGGACCACCTCGTCCCCTTCTGTGCCATTTTTAAGACATTTAGAGTAGGTCAGAAACATCTGGAGTCCAACAGGTAAATACGGAAAATAGGAACACAGTGGGCCATTAGTCAGTTGTAGAGAGCTAAATCACGTCATTGTCAGAAAAACCGGTGAGTATAACAAAACATGTAGCTTTTGTACCTCCTAAGCTTAGTCAAATCCCCTCAGGACCCTGGGCTCTGTATAAATACAATGAGGACAGCAATATGCATTGTGTCAGTTACTGGGAATGTCTTACTAACGTGTTTTGAATCTGTCACATTTTAATGTCTTATTAAAAGTAATAATAATAATAAAAGAAAACTGGATGGGGTTGGACGTTGTGATGTGAAGGAATTCAAGCCAGCCATGGAAGGGCCAGTGCTGCGTGCTTTCTCTCACACGTGGGAACAAGGAGGAGGGCCAGGAAGGCCTGACAGGAGAAGAGGTACCGTGGAGCCTTGAGGAGAAGGGGCGGGCTGAGGCCAGCCAGCAAAGCTCGGAAGGCGGCCGTGGGGTGGGGGTGCGGGTGGATACGATTAGCAAAGGACGCGTGTCTGTGCACGGGCGTCGCGGTAACGTTCATTACTACAACCAGCGTGTACTAATAATGAGTTTCTTAAAAGAAATGTGAGGAGTTGGGCAGTAATACTCCAGTCCCCAAATTTATCTCATTTCTTATGTATGTATGTATGTATGCATGTATGTATGTATTTCTGTGCAGGGCCTCACTACACGGCTCAGACTCGCAGTGATCCTCCTGTTTTCAGCCTCCCCAGTGCTGGGATTATAGCCGTGCACCACCACATCCGGACTCAATGGCTGGCTCAGCGCGCCAAGGAGCAGGGCCAGCATGGCCTGCCGCACTGGGGATCGAAGCCCTGTCCCTGCGCTTCCCTAAGCAGGTGCTCAGTCCGCTGAGCTATCTCACTGGGCTTCACTTCTCATGCTTAACTTTAACTGACATCATTCAACAGCCAAGCTCTGCTTCAACAGCAGGTGAAGACAGCGGCATCTGTGCCTGACTCCTGAGCTCCCGAGGAGCTCAGGTATCACCGCAGCAAGCTCCTCACCACCGCCTCACCAACAGCCAGCTCGGCTACTGAAGTGGTGGACCGGGTGGATCCGGAACTTAGGTGTTTGAAATCCCACGCCGTACACTGAGACGAAAGGTCTCGCTTCGTGTCCAGCTGTGTGCAAAAGATTCGTGCACACGCCTGCCCTGGTGCTTCGTGTGTGAGCTGCCTCTGTTTCCGCCTGAGATCATCCGAGCACACCTGTGACGGCTCAAATGAAGCGGGTTAGAGCCCTGGAGTCATTTCGGATACCACCGGGCAATCTAACTGGGGAACTCGGTGTACGGCGTTCCTAAAAAGAAGGAACAGTAAGAGAACTACTCTGCAACCCTGACCGAAAGGGAGTCGTGAACCCCTGCTGGCCCAGAACTTCACTGGTTTGCTGGGCCTCCGTGGTTCTGCAGTTGCAGGCGAAGGGCAACGTGCCGTCCACAGCAGAGCTGGGATTGAGCTGAGACTGGGGGCCGTGGGGTCTGTGCAGAGGGTGCGGGGTGCGGATTTTCAAGAAGCGGAACCCGCGCTCTAGGGAGACTGCTGCCGGTCCGTGGGAGAAGCGTGGGTCAGCCCTGCCATCTTCTGGCCGCACTCAGAACTGCAGGGAGCTTGCCCGGCTCGCCCTGTCCGTGAGTTGCGGTACGCGAGATCCTGAAACGGGACGGAGCAGGGGGAAAAGAGCATACGCTGATTATGACGTACAGCCTAATGAGGAAAGTAAGCAAGCGCACTGTAGCATCTTTTATATTATCATAGAAAAAGAAAGAAAAGCAGGCTGAAAAGGCAGTAACATGGAGAACACCGAGCGTTGTGCCCTCACACGGTAGCTCTGCCAAGAGGACAGGCAAGGAACGCATTCCTGGGGGCCGGCACAGCCCTGTGAGTACCCCGGGCGAAGAGAGCTTGCATCTGAAAGACTGACTCCGGATCTGGACGTCCGGGGCCTTTCTCGATGCCTCGCCTCTCCCACAGAGCGACTCTGGCCAGGGTTCTACACGCCTCAAGCGCCTCCCATTTTTCTACCTGGGTGGGGGTTCTGAATGCCTCCTTGTAGGCCTTTATTCCGCGGAGCTATCTGGCCAGCCCTCCTTTATTTCTTCCAAATGACCAGCTCCTCACCTCCCTCGGCACAGCCTCTGTCTTTCTCCCTCCTTGGTCCAGCTTCTCTCCCCTGCTGGAGGCCCCAGCCCCTCCTGAGTAGGTGACACTCTGAATACCCGTGTTCCCCTGTGGAACCTAAGATGTGGAAGACTGACTGGCTCCCACTAGATCCTCAAATCTCGTATTTGTGACTGGGGAGGTCGAAAACTCCTCAGTGTTTGATGTGCTGGGTGAGCCAAGCCCTGTGGTTAGGGAACCGCATTTCTACCACAGTCAGACCTAGCACATAACAAAAGAACGATCAGCCACAAACACCCAATATCTGAAGTAAAGGTAGAAGCTGCAGAATAAGAAAAGAAATCCAAGAAGCTAACACGCGCACGCGCACACACACACACACACACACACACACACACACACACACACACACAAGTGCCAGCGCATGCATGTGTGTATGTTAACACACAAAGTAGATAACATTGAAGAAAGTGTCAGGATCTCCGTACATGGATTCTAAAGTTGTAGGAGAAGGAAAGTATTTGGGATTATTAGCTAAAAATGGAGGAACCAGCAGCTTTCATGAACCATGGGAACGTGTGAGAAAAAGTCCAATTGAAAAATGGAGAGCTTGTTTGATGTCCAGGGTACAGGAGCCCAGAGAACGTGGAAGGCACCAGGGCACGCATGTTGGAAGCACAAGTAACATCAAGCCTCTTCTAGAACGGCTGATGCGGGCAAGGGGAAGACAGCAGGTGCAGAGGGAAGGCTGAGAAGGTCCCCAGGGCTAGGGCCGATGGCCCTGTCATGGGCACAGGAGGTGACACTCTTGGACTTGGCCCATAGAAAGCAGCACAGGCCCTGGGTTGGTTCTGCCAGGTCAGATCCCCGGTTACAGCGAATGGCAGGAGTCTCCCACCCAGCGGCCCTGTCAGCCACGGTGAGCAGGCTGGTGATCCCAAGGTGACTGTTTCCTGTCTCGGAGGAAATTCTGTGAGGCTTCATGCCTGGAACTAAGGGCGCAATGCCAGCAGCATTGGGTCCTGCCCCCTAGGAAAAGTGTCCTCACCTTCCTGGGCTCAGCTCAAGGCTGGGCACGGTCCCCACTCTGCCTTCGGGGCAGAGGTGTGGCATCCATTCCAGTGCACCTGAGCTGAGTTCAAGAATGGCTCTCAGCCCATGGAGGCTCCTACAACAGCATCAGAGAGAGGGAGGCTTAGCCAGCAGATTGTTATTCCCTCCTGGTTCTGAGGTTGGGAAGTCTGTCTAAGGTGACTGGACTGGCAGGCCTGATGGTAGATGGCCACCGCTGGCTGCCATCGTCTGGCAGAAAACACAGGAGGGAGAGGAAGAGACATGAACGCAGCTTGAGGAGAGGCCTCCGGGATGTCCTGGCCTTCTCCACAGTGTGCACACTGTGTCCTCAGGGTGGACCTGCGTCTTGCTTTTGCCTCTTTTCCTCTGTCGAAGCTTGCTTTGCAGAGCCCAAATCTCCTGTTCACTTTTCCAGATAAACTTTGTCATGGCGAGAGAGAGAGAGAGAGAGAGAGAGAGAGAGAGAGAGAGAGAGAGAGAGAGAGACTACTCTGTGGGTACTAATCCCATTTGAGGCTCCACCCTCGTGGCCGTCTGTAGGGCCCTAAAACTTCACCTATAAACAACATTATTTATTCATTTATTCAATGAATTAATCTGTGAGGCAGACAAATATTCAGCACACAGCACTGCCTGGCCCCTGTGACCCTCCGGTAATCATATCTGAATACCGTACTCTGTGCAACAGTGGAACCAAAGGGGCATCCTCAGCTGCTGGCTGACTTCAGCGGCTGCAGACTTGGCTATGAGCAACACATCTAGCTTTTATCTCAACTGTATGAGCCTAACCTTTCCTTTCTCATTTTAAAGATGAACCTGAGTTTTGCTGCGAAGCGTAGATCTGTTGCTGTCTTCATAGAAAAAAATGCCTTTCATTAGGCAGAAATACAACACACTGCAAAGCAAGGGACTTGCCCCTGCCCGAAGGCTGCCCAGAAATCTTCCACAAAAGAAGCAACTCAAATCTAAAGAACTGAGTTCAGATGGGTTACATCTAGCCGCTTTTCTGTACCAATTAACAGTAATCGGAAAGGCAAAAGTACCTGAAGCGTTATTATTCGTCACAGAAAAATGACTGGAGTGATATCAGTTTGATTGTGATAATACCTAGTTTCTATTTGATAATTTTATTTGTTTGTTTATTTGTTTATTTATTTATTTATTTATTTATTGCCTTTTTGAGACAGTGTCTCACTATGTGGTTCAGGCTGACCTTGAGCTCACTTTGGTAGCTCAGGCTGGTCTCAAACTTACACGGATCCTCCTGCCTCAGCCTCCCAACTGCTGGGCTTACACGTGTGCGCCACCACACCCAGCTTCTATTTGACAATTTTAAAGAAAAATATGGATTACTATCAGCAAAGAAATTTCTCCAGATCTAATAAACTGAAACTGTAAACCAAATAAACTGTCTAGTATTTATTTTGAATGCATGTATTATTAAATATATCTTTAATATATGAATATATCATACATAAATGACCAATCATACAAATGCTCACTAGTATTATAAAGTACACTTAATTATGTGAGATACTTTAGCACCGTCCTTTAGTTATATCTGTGAAACATAACTTCGGAGTGTTTACCAATTTTTGCTGGAGAAATAAATCAAATATTAAAATAACTGTTTAGAATTCTAAAAAAAAGTTGTCAAGAATTTTTGTTGTTTGATATTAGAAGCTAAGGCTTTAACTTTATTCTTCAAATATATACACTTTATGTGTGCACGTATGTCTATATAGAGCATTCTTCTAATGTGAATTTATGTCTGGAATACAATAGCAAAATTTTTGTGCTTTGATTTGTATTTGCATATTTTTTGTACTGTTTTGAAGCACTGTTGAGAATTCATTCATTAAAACTGAACTGTTATAAAACTGTTTTAAACCCTGAATTGTCAAATACCACTATTCTTGGATTTAAAATAGAGTGACACAAACTAATTTCAAATTGTATGTTTAAAATGCATTGTTCTTAACATACAAACATTCTATTTTCAGAAATATATGCAATCATTTACATTAATAAGTTGGGTTTTTTTAGTGTTTAAACGGTGTAGTAAATTCACCAAAACCACATATTTCTAAAAATAACAAAAGAAAGGGGAAAAGGCACCGGCACTCCCCGGCGCCTTCACACCTGGGCAGCGCTCCGGGCCGCGGACCCCGGGACCGCGCCTGCGCCTGCGCCTGCGCCTGCGCTGCCCACCTCGCCCGCGGCCGGGGTTTCGCTGCCCCATCTCCCCGCCTCCTAAAGAAATCTCAGGGAGAATCCGGCAGCGCGCGAGCGGCCGCGCCCCGGCTCTTGGGCCTCTGCGCGGCTCACTACAGGCACGGGACGCCCCCTCCCGCCGAGGCTCTGGCTGGGCAGCGCCCCCTCCTGCTGGGGCGCTGCGCCCCGCGCTTCCCTTAGCGCTGCGCTGGGCTGCCTGAGCCCCTGGACGGTTGCTGGCTCCGTGCACTGCGCCAGCGCGGACCTGCACTGCCCTGAGCGTTTGTTCTGCGCCTGGTGGAGGAGGGTCATTCATTGTTCAAATATTTATTTATTATCTGTTTGTTTATTTTACAGTCTCTTTGCCCAAGGAAGGCGGAGGCTCCTTCTGGTGGCTCCTGGGCTCGTATCTCGCCCACGTCTGCCCGCCTTTGTCCACGTGGTTCTTATCAGCTGAACTTTGGGACGCTTGGCTCCTGCCTCCAGACCAGGGGTGCGAGTGCGTGGTGGCTCGCTGCAGGGGTGGGCTGGGGTGGGGGGTCGCGCCCCTCCCTGCGGTTCTCCAGGCCCCTATGCACTTTGCATCAGGTGACTTCTCCTGGGGGACCCTCTAGGGGAGAGGCCCGGCCAGGACACACGCCACACCTACAGCCAGCAAGTACAGAAATGAAGACAGACTGTTCTTATCACTTGGTAAGATTTTCTCTTCACTATGCAAAAAAAAAAAAAGAATATAAAATAGAGATGTAAGAAAAAGTGTTAGACTAGAAGATTTCACTAAACAAAGCCGTAGGAATTCAACAATGTTTACTGTATTTCATGATGCTATCTTCAAATTAGTTGCTCACGTTACCAGATAGAAACGTGTAAGATTCTTATAAAAAAACAATAACAAAGAAATTGTAAGAAATTTAAAAGAGGAAACGATCATGAAAAAATTGAACCATTAATTGCTCTTTTCAAAAGACCAGCACAAACGGAGAAGACAATTATCCAGACTAGTCTACACATACACACGAATATATAATTTTCCTTCCATTTGTCTTTTTCCTCACCCCAGTTTTTCCTTCCTGTTGAACAATTTCCGCCTCACGGTGTCTGCTGTGCCTTTTAGATCTTCGTTAATCTTTTAAATTCCCACACTAGCAAGACAATACGGTGTTTGCCTCTGAGCATTTGATTTACTTCACTTACCAATATAGAGTCTAGTTGCTTCTGTTGATCTGCAAAAGACTCCAATTTATCATTTTTAATAGCTGAATAGTACTCCATTGTGTAAAAATTCCATGTCCTTTTTACCCATTCCTCACTTGATGGGCATTTGGGTTGTTTCCAAGATTCAGCTGTGACAAATTGTGCTGCGATAACCAAGGGTGCACAGATGTTGCTGTGGTTTGTTGATGTCAGCTCTTTCGGAAAAAGCCTACAAGAGGAATAGCTGGCTAAATGGGACCTCCAGTCCTACATTTCTGAGGAATCTCCATACTGATTCCCACAATGGTTGTACCAGCCGCGCTCCCACCAACAGCGAAGAGGGATTCACTTTTCCCCACACCCTCTCTAGCCTTTGCTATTGGCTGGCTTCTTGACGACAGCCATACCTTCTGGTGTAAGATGGTATCTCAAGATCATTTCCAGTTCCATCTCTTGAATGACCAATGGTGTTGAACAGTTTTCCATGTATTTATTTGCCATTAGTATCTTCATTTTTTAAGTGGGTCTGTTTTGGACTGTGTCTTTAAATTTTGGCAGCCTAATATCTTAAAAATTCTTTCTATGTTCTCGATAGGAGTCTTTGGTCTGAGGGACAGGCTGCGATACTTCTCTCCCACTTTGTGTGTCTTCCTTTTACTCTGTTGGTGATCCCTTTGGACATGCAGGAGCCATTAAAAAAGATAAGGTCGCAATTGTTGACTCTTAGAATTATTTCCTGTACAGTTTGATTTCTGTTCATGAACTCTCTACCTGCCTCTCTATCCTTAAGGTTAACCTACTTTCTTTTCTTTTTATTACTTTTCAGAAGAAATTACAATGTGACAGTTTCAGGACATGCTGCTAGTACCTTCCCAATAATTGATACAGCGCATATTGTTGTCCTCATTGTATCTAATCTCCCCATTAAATTTGATAAAGTTCTGCAGGATACATCTACCTGGATTGAAAGTTGTTTCCCTTCAGGACCTCAACTATCCCACTGTAAGCTCTTCTTGACTTGGTGGTCAGTATTGAGAAATCTGCCATGACTCTGATGAGCTTTCTGTTGGAAGTGATCTGTGATTTCTAACAGTTCTTAATGTTTGGTTCATTCACCCAGTTTCTGGAATCTTGAGTATTATTTGGCTGTGCAATGATTTATCTTGATTATGGCTAGCTGGAGTTCTGTAGGCTTCAGTGATCTATGTATCAAATTCTTTTCCCATGCTTGGGACATTTTCTGCTACTACCTCTTCAAACACTCTTTATGTCTTTCGTATTATCTCCAGGTGTTTTGTTGAAAGCTATGAGTCTTGTATCATTTTTCTTTGCATCATCTTTCAGCTATTGTTATTTCCTGATTCCCCATAATTTTTAAGAGATTTTTCCTTTCATGCTTACTAGCTGCAATACTACCAAGGTTCTAAATCCTACCTTTCCTTTCATTCAAGAAATTTTGCCAGCTTTCAGTGGAATTTTTGATATCCTAGATATCTGTTTGAATCTGTTTCATGCATTCTAATTCTTTCTTGTATTGTCTGTTCAGTGTTTCCATCATATTCCTATTCCCTTCTATGTTTTTATCCATGTATTCCTTAGATGTGACAAACAATTTTTTTTCAGTACCAGGGATTGAACTCAGGACTTAGAACTTGCCAGGCAGGGAATTATCCTACTGAGCCATCTCCCCAGCCCTAAACAATACTTTCATGATTATTGTCTTTTTTTTTTTTTTTTTTTTTACCTGAGAGATTACTTCTGATTTGATTTCTTCCATAGTCTGATGGTGTTGCTTCTTTACTACAGTTGCTACCATCTCAGACATTTCAGGTGTGTGACTTCCAAGTTCTATTCCCTTGTCTTCTGGACTTGTTTGGGGGGTGCTGGAGGTCTGAGGTGGCCTTTTGCTCCTTCCTTTTGTCATTTTTTTGCAGAAATGTTAGAGGGTCGTGTTCAGGTCAGCAGGGCTGTCAGGAGAGTGGGTGGGCAGGGTAGGATCAGCAAAGTTCCTGATGTGTGGGGTTCCATGTGGTTCTGGCCTCATGGAGGAGAGAGAGAAGCTGCGTTTTGAGAAGGACCTGAAGTTGATGAGTGCAGGCTGAAGATGTCCAAGGCCCTCTTGATGGGGGATGGGGAAAAAGTGCACTGCCAGGCTCCTCCAATTTGCTCTGGGAGTCACGACTCTCCAGTAGTGCTCAGAAGGACAAGGAGTGGTGACTGGGATCAGCAAACTCTGGAGAGAAAGTGTGTGGGGGGTGTCACTCAGTGGTGTGTTCTTTTGTGTTATGTAACTTTAAAGGGAGTAAAAATTTAAAATATAATAAGAAGATACATAATTTCAAAACACCATGATAGGAAGTTAAAGATGGCTGTTTATTGTATGTTGTTATCTTCACAGCAGCAGTTCAGATTATCAGTAGAGGCTCTCAAAATTTATCAAACAATTAAGCATTACCTATCCCTTTCAATAAAACAACAGAAACCACGAGTACAGTTATCTTAGCTGTCTTCTGTGTGTGTATGGCATATACTGTTAAATCATGAAAAAAGTTTTCTTTTAATCCTCCCTTTATTCTTCATAGTGGGCACTGTTACTTGTTTGGAAATTGCTAGAAAGAAAGAGAGGAAGGATGAAAGTACATTCATTTTGCTTAGAGAAATCCCTTTGTCATATTCACTTGTCCTTGTCATAAAGAAAAGGACAAAGTGTAAATATTTGTATTTCATAAAGAAGTTTTACCTCTTTAAGATCTTTCCCTAAGTTAGCCTTGTTTTTCTAACTTTTAAATTGAGAATATACCCCAGGTAACCCTGCTTATTCAGAAAAAAGGGTCGCGACCACACATTTGGATCTAGAAACCTCTTGAAAAAATTCTGTGCAAATTGAAAATATCTTCCTGTTTTTGCATGTTAGGATGCTTTTAAATCCAGACAGTATTATTTCTTATCAACATAAATACAGTAGTCTATTATTTTAGGTAGATCCATAAGCTTGTAGTTGAAGACCAATTTTTTTTTTTTTTTTTTTTTTTTTTTTTTAGGTATTAACATGAAAGAGACACTTCACTGTACAAAACTGGGATGACACTGGGGAGAAAAAGGAGGACTAAGGGTTGGGATATCCTTTCATCTGCCACAAAAGCCATGTTCTAAGGCTTTGGACTCTTTGGGATCAAACAGAGCTTTACTGCACTTCTGCCGTATTCTTGCTTTGATCCTTTGACACGGTCCCTTAATTTCTCTACATGTCATTGTACTCACTAGTGAATGGAAGAAATGATGCCACCTTCTCAAAAATTGTGTTGCTCCTGCTACTTCTGGTGCTGCTGTGGCTACTGTTGAGATAAGGTCTAACTATATATGCAGTTTGTTATTCTGGTTATGAAAGGTCTTTGGCTAACTTTTTTGTGGATACCAGGACTAGAGCTCAGGACGTTGGGCTTTACTACTGGCTTCTGAGAGGGTGTCCCACTGTGGATCCCAGGCTGTCACAGATTATGAAGTGATTCTCTTGCTTCAGACACCCAAGGACAGAGCTGCAGGGTTATAGGTGCACAACACGATGCCTGGCCAACGAGGACCACTTCATAAAGATGAGCTATGCAGCTACGTTAGGAGGCCTGACATGCAGCAAATACTCATTTGATGATTCTTCCTTCTAGCGTTTTTTGTTGGTGTGTATTCATCATGCAGACTAATGGGTTTGATCTAGTCAGATTTCAACATGCACACTGCATACTTAAATCATTTTCCCATCCTTTGCTTGCCCCGCCCTGCCTTAATTTCACATGTTTTTCAGGGCAGAATCAATATATATGGTATATTTTCATCATATTTTCTTCTATTGCTAAATGAAAGTAGCAACTGAAAAGTCAGATATAGATCACTCCCAAAATGATGGTTAGGAAAAATATCTTAAGGATTAATCATTAAGTGTATCTTAGTTTTCATCTATGAGAGAAAAGCGTAATTTTATAAATCAAGAAAAAAGCTCTGGGTGTCAGCCTCTGATTCCTTGGGTTTATTTTTCAATCCACATTGTTCCCACCATATCTCTCCTGACGGCTTGACGGCTGGGGAGAGGGCGTGCCATGTGGTCGGCCCTGTGTGCGCATCGGCCCTGTTCTTGTACAAAACCTGTGAGTGGCAGCTATTTCTCATCATCCCCTTGACTTTGAGAGTGAGTTCAGGCTTACGATTTTCCAGCTGAGGACGCCAAGGTGGAAGATTGAGTACCTGTGTCATCATCACTCCGCTGATGGAAGTGTTCAGTCCACTGAGCTATGAGCCAAGGAGGTTTTATATGACAAGCACATTCTGATGTGAATGCGGCTTTTTGAAATATGAGTCCCAGCACCGAAAACTGCAGTCCTCACTGTTAACCTCTCATTGAAAGTTAAATCAAGTTATTGTTCCTGGAAAGACTCCATTACTTTATAAGACAGAGCCAATTTTTCAAGCTTACAAGCTTTGTGCAGAGATCACATGCTACAGTCGAGCCTGGAAGAGGCTGTAGATACATCTGTGTGTCAGTAGCCTTGCTGGAGGGATCCGACCTCATCAGAATGTCGGACGCACAAGCGCATTATGCTGTTAATAATCTATTTAACATGATCTCATCATTTAGTACGTTAGAGCTCAATTTGTTCATTGAATGAGTGAGCATGACATCATTGTACAGTCTTCCCCACAATTGTCACTATTTTACCTTGCACCCAAGGAATCCTAGATGGACCCCGGCAGTCAAAAGCGACATTCCTGTAGGCTCCACGGAGAAGAGCCGTTTCCTGCCACGTCCTGACGCTATTTTGCAGGCTTCGCACGCTAGGTGGCAGAGGTGCTCTTGCTAAGGTTTTCAGAGTTGTCAAGGAGAGCAACTTTTCCTCTGACAGGGAGGATGAACTCCTAATTACTCAGTTTCCACATGAAGGCCATGGAGGGTGTTCTAATCAAAAGAGCTGCGCACTTGGCAGGCCCCAGGGAACTTGCTGTACGCTCTCTGTGGCTTAGCCACGGATGCTTTTCATGAGGTTTGCCTACTCATTTCAGTAACAGATTAGAGTCGTCCAGGGCTTCCTCTCCCTGTTCATCAGTCAGATTTGCAGAAAAACCCTGACAGAGCATCATCAGTTTGATTTTGCAACCTCTGAGCATGAGAATTAAGCATCTAAGGAAGAGTGAAAAAAAGACAGTATTCCGCATCTTTTACTTGAGAGAAGAAAAAGAGTTTAGTACACAGCAGACAAAAAGAATTATGTAATAGTAGCCAGTGATGGCATAACTGAGTTCAACTGAGACTCAACTCTATGACTCACTATTATCTGTGCTAAAAAAATAAGAAGCAAATTCTGGACTTGATCCCACCACACGGAGTCAGAATCCTTGAGACATCCCTGGGAAGTTCCATGCTGATTCTGAAGTTTCAGTTTTTACCCTGGAATAAGATTGGTAACAAAAGCACCCTCCTGGTGCTCATTGCTTTGGAAGTATGTGAGAATCTTGTTTCTAATTCTGTTAGCTTTTCTCTCTCACCCAAACTGTACACAAGTACCTCTTGTTGATCACTCTTCATAGTAAGGATGTCCGAGCTAAAACTGGTGTGAAATAGACATTTGAATAGATTCTAACTGTAGATTCAAATAGGTTGGTGGATTTTCGGAAGCAAAGGAGGGAACCCTAAGTGACTGCTCCAGCTTTACTGAGGTTGGAAAGGGTTTTCGATCTTAATATCTCTTGAAGAATCCTGGATAGGGGCATAGAATCACCACTCACACTGGGAGTCGCTCAGAGCAGAGGAGCACAGGGAGGGATGGAATCCTGTGAGAGAAGAGCCCTTGACCAGAGAATGGAAGTGTCCCAAAGACTTCTTGGGATTCTCAGGTTCTTTCTCAACTCTGTCTTGGAGAAGCTGGTTACGATTTCTGTTTAGCATAGAAGAGCTGATTATAGAGACTCAAGTAAGCGTAGGGCTGGCATAAGCCGAGGGATCTGTGACTAGACGTCAGGTCCTCTCATCCTGGACACTCGCTTTTCCTTCTGTTGAGCTCTTGTGGCATTAGGAAGTTGTGCCTGAGACTGCTCGACACTGACGTGGAAGTTACAGACTGGAAAATGTTACTTCTAGCCATGTGTGTGGGGCAACGTCACACGCAATTGTGATTTTCCACTGAAGTTGGTCTGTTACTTTAATGTGACGTAGCTGTGGCTTAAATTACCACTCGATTCAAGTAGATAGTGCTTAATAACTAGCACTTCAGAGAAGAAAGTCAATTTCACTGCTCATTCCTGAGCAAGGCGTGCCAACAACTCCTTGGGTACGTTCAGCTTTCGTTTTTTCCATACATGAGTCAGCAAAGCAGCCCTAACTCGCCTCAGTGTTGGAAAACTACAGCAAACGAGCTCTTCTACTTATTTTTTATTTCTAGAATATCAAACCATCTCTTTGATTTTATTAAATTTTACTGGACCTTTTTTCTGCCTTGCTAGTTTAGTAGCATGTCAATTACTATGATGTTAAAGAATGTGGATACTGAATTTAATAAACATAATGAACATGTACGTCAGGAACATTTTTCATTCTCTGTGAAGTCAATACCATTGGCACGGGCTTCAGAGAAGAGCGTGGCCGTGCTTATCTGGCCCATGCAATGGCTAGATTCCAGAGCCAATAAGGTGGGGCTTAAGACTATCACAGAGTCCCCATGTACAGGGACTTGAGCTATCAAGCTTTGCTTATGATTGCTATGCAGGGCACAGAGTTGAAGTAACCAATTATCCTTATTCCCTGATACCTGCTTCTAAACTTCTGCTGAACCATAAAGAGACATCTAGTTCTCAAACCATGGTTGCTCAATATAAGTATTTAGGGAAATTATAATTATTTTTCAGCAGAGCCATTAATGCGAAGCTTGACAAGGCAATAACTTTGTCGGCTATTCATGTGAAAGATACTGAGAATGCATATTAAAGTTACAGCTTGTTATTACCATACCTGTTACACTGTGAATAGTAAAAACTAGAAAGTTGAACTTTAAGGTCTTCAGAATTACATTTTGATTTAGTAAAGTCACTCGACTTGCTGAGAAATGAGTGAAATTCTGACACACACACTATATTTCACTTTCGTGCTTCTCCTTGTGTAAATGCAAATGTGAACCAACACCGATGCCGAAACTGTATTTACCCATAAACTGCAAAAATAATTTAGCCGTGGATACAAACTTTACAAAAAAATAATGAGAATATTCTATAAATAGCAGTTGGAAATGTGAAAATTTGAACAAAAAATAGGTTAGACTTTATTATTTACAAATTGAAAATCATATATCCTGAATGCTATATATGCATGTGTGCATATCAATAAATTGAGAACTGTTGAGGGATATACATTTTTCTTAATACAGTTTTTTTCCCCTTTAATGTATTTGGTACAGAGTCTCACTACGCAGGTCAGACTCATAGTGATCCTCCTGTTTTCAGCCTCCCCAGCGCTGGGGTTACAGGTGTGCTCCACCATGCCTGGACTTATTTGCCTACTCAGTGCGCACTGGGGGTGGGGGTGGGGAGGCACAGCATTCATGGCAGAGTATGGAACCCTGGTCTGTGTGCTTGTCAAAGCAGGTGCTTAGTACACTGAGCTATCTCACTGGCCCTTGGGCTGCACACTTTTTAAAAGGAATTAAACTTCTCTTCACAAATGTGCTTTTGTCCTTGGACACTGGTGCTCCGTCAAGACTGAGAAGCAGTGTAAAACCTGCGCCTGTCTGTCTCCCTCTGCCTTTAAAACTTACTTCTTTCCACTGGGCAGAAGAGCAAGAAGAGGCTGAAGAGCTGCTTGTTTTAGTTCTTTCTCACTCAGCACTGAAGATATCAGACGTGTAGGGGCTTGGAGGTAAAGAAGCAGATGAGATTCTATCTGCTGCATTCTTAAGAGACTCTCCAGTCTCTTCATGATGGAGGCAGATTACTTATATGCAGTAAAGATCTACATTGTATTTTGGTACTAAAATCCTAGCATGAAAAAACACTCTTCGGTCTAGAATTTTACTCTGGGACTGTGTATTCCCATGTGTAAACTCGGAATGCCTTACTCAGTTTTATTATTTTACCTAGCCTATCCATCTCATCTCTCTACACCACTGCAGTTCGCACACAACACAGCTGCAGAATTTCCTCCTGATTAAGCTGGTGCCCGCCCATCTGTCCATGCTGAGGGCAGATCTATAGCAACACTGAACTGACACACAGAGGGTGGTCCGTCTCAGAAGCCACATTACCATAGTGTATTTCCCCGAGACACAGGATTAGTACAGGGCCATGAAACATTAAACAAAAAGAAAACATATATCAGTTCTGTAATTTGTAAAACAAAATCATGGTGCTACTTATTTAACAATGTGAGGGATAGATAGTAGTTAAGAAAAATATTAAATAAGTAAAAAGCCCTGACTGAGATCGTAGGGCGAAGGTAAAAGTTTGCCACTGGAGGTGCAGCTGTGTGCTATCCAATCCTGAGGGGCCTGGGCCGCCAGAGCTCCCTGTGACAGGGTGAGGGTGGGTGGAGACCAGTTGCTCCGCAATGGGGACATTTCTGCCGCATGGATGAGGAAATGGAGAAAACCAGGGAAAACTAGATTTCACAAGAAAACATTATTTGCTGTTACTAAACCCCCAGGTTTTCATGTTCACACCTATGATAAGCACTTTGTCTAAGGAAGGATTTTGTTGCCAGGAGTGGGGTGCAGCCTAGATTCTGGGCAAAAGGGAGGCCAGGACAGGGAAACGGTTGGCTTCAGGGTCAGCCTGGGCCACACAAGGTGTCACAGCAAGACTGTCTCAAAAAATAAAAGTAGAAAAAAGAAGACATGTTTAATTTTTGTTTTAACTCTACTAAGTAACAATTTAAACACCATAAAGCGGGAACTAGCTCTTAATCTCAGAGTAGAAATTAGGAAAGAAAAGAAGATGCAGCATAACAATATTTCCCTCCTCTCTAAATATGGCAGCCACTACACAGCTACAATCATTTGTGCCAATGGAAACTGAGAATCAGTGCTATCATATACCTCATTATTTCACAGAACTGACAATTATGTATTTTAAAGAAATATGTGAGTTTCAACTATTGAGAATTGCCAATAATTTGAAGCAATTTATAGCCAGAAACACACAAGCTGAATAAATCCACCCAAAAGTCAATGTAAAGATTCTAACTTATAATGTTATCTAAACTTGAATAGATAGGGCCTACAAGATAGCTCAGCAGAATAAAGCACCTGATTAGGCAAGCTTAGCCACCACAGGGAGTCCAGTTCAGTTCCTGAGACCACGTGCCACACCTGCCACACTCCCAGGGCACACTGCGCTTACCACAAAAATAAAGAAATAATAAAATAAAGTTCAAAAGGTAAACAAAAAGACATGAAATGTATTAGCTGGGCCTGGCGGGATGGCTCGGTGGTCTAAAGCGCCTGCTTGGGGAAGCTTGGGCAGCTTCAGGGACCACGGCTCGATTCCCCAGCACCACATGCTGCGGCAGCCCTGCCCTTGGCTGAGCCGGCCATAAAAATGAGTAAATAAACAAATAAAGATTCTGAAACAAGAAAAAATAAATAAAATAAAAAATTCTTAAAAAAAAAAAACATCAATATAATTCAGTTCTTTGTTTTATATTTTATTACTTTTTATAAGAAGAAACAATGATGCATTTTCAAAGCATATTAGGACTATAGCCACAATAATTGACACAATGCCTATTCTTGTCTTCATCGTAGTTGTTCCGAGTGCAAGATGCAGATGTGATAACTTTTCTAAACTTTATTGGTACAAATATTTCTTCTCACTGAACGAAGAGAAAGTAGCTGTATGTGGGCTAGTGGCAGAGCTGGCAATGTTGGGAGCTGTTGACTTGAGCCTTTTACAGCTCAGCATACTAATCTGGCTTTACTTTTTATGTTCTAAAAATATGCAATGTCGTGTTTAAGTTAAAAGAGCTGTGAGTGCTCTTGATTACGTAGAATCCATTTTTCACTTCCAAGTCAAAGGATGGTAGTAATTTTCTATTGCTTACTCGTACCATTGGCCCCAGCAGTGTCTGAAACCCTGAGAAGATCTTCATGGCTACTGTAAGCTGACCATATGGAAGCTCGATAACCACAGAGACTTCATGCATCTTCTTTGACATCTTAACTATAAGTTTGATATATTGGTTTATATATTGGTATACCTATTAAAGTCACTCTTTTAATAGATAAAAAGCAAAGAATCACGTGAACAGCTATGTAAATCATCTGATAGTTCAGGCAGGCATACTCTGCAGGCACTGACCAGTAAGAAATGCATTTTTATTGAGAAGGTTTAAAATAGTCTCTTAACTGGTTGATTACTAACATATATATGAAATTCTGATGTCTTGTTTATTTATAATTGATTACTTATTAACAATTAAAAACAAAAATAAATTTGTTTTCTCCTCAAATAAAAGAAATTTGTCACCTTAGTATAAGCAAATAAGCTAATCGTAAAGCCATTCCCTTCAGTACAGGTAACAGTAAAGTGTAGTCATATAATTAAAATGAGAAGAATATTTGATTACTTAAAATTTTAATAAAATTGGTTGCCAGTGCACATAATTAAATGCTTAATAATGGCACTTTATCAGCTGGCTCAGAAATGTCTGAAAAGAAAACAAATAGCTCTTGTAAATCAGTGCGTCCTAACTCCCACTTATGACCATGCAACAAAACCTCAGGAGAGCACTGGAAATGCCGTGGTCCCACTTTTATGGCCCCCGGGTTCTGCTGTTAGTTCAACATCAGACACAGAGGAGCAAGTCCTGAAACCCTCCGTGAGTCTTCCTATTCTCGCGGCAGCTTTCTGAAGGCTTACGCAAAACCACACTGCACACTAATGAAATCAGACCTTATAATGTAGCTCTTCCGAGAAATCTTCAGCTACACTTTGTGGGAAGTAAAAAGTGTCTTGTGTAGAAGACAAACCTCATCCAAATTTGTGTTCATCAGTTTCTAGCTATGTGGACCTTGATACAGTTATTCCGTTTCTCTGCCCCGGGGCATCTTCACTCCTAAAGTTACAGCGTCTGCAGGAGGGTCCTCGTGGATGAGGAGTGAAGGCTGGAAGACCGTTCTCGGCACAGAAGTTAGTGCAGAGCCAGGATGTAGTCAGCGCTTGACGTTCTTTGACGTTTTTGCCCCACACCCTCGCATCCAGCACACGGAGCAACGGCGTACAGCACGCACCACAAATAGCAAAGCCTACAGGTAGGCGGAAACTGTAGTTACCTAACCTCATGACAAGCTGGGGAGGTTTTACCCATCCTGTCCTGCAGATCTTACCAGTTCATTACAAGACAGATGCTACTCATACATTAGGTTTTATGACTAGGGGAACGTAAAGCAGAGGTAGAACAATAGAAATCCGCTTCCCACTAAAGAATCATTCCTTTGGTTTTTGTAACTCCCTGAAAAACTGATTTCAATCTATATGACACAAATATGGCTTTCTCAGCCTTTTGATTAAGGTCAAGTGTATATGATGTAAACATTCACATCGGAACAATTTATGAAATATAAATTCCTTTTTAAAATTAGGTTTCCATTCCCATGCAGAAATTACAGTTATGGTTAATATCCTGTCCTTTGGTTCATATGGAATTTTTTTTTAAATGTATGCAAACAAGTCCCTGACAAGATTTTTTCTTGGTTGTGTCTCTCCCTGAGGTCTGGCTTATCTTTCTATGTTGCTAGCTAAATCTGGCTTCTTCCTATAAATGCTACTTAAGAAGACCTTGGAAGGAAGTAAGACCTCTAAAATTGGAAGAGATCCAACTTCGCCATTTTTTAGATTTCATTTCTTCAAAATATCAGTGGATATACACACAGGAAAATTTTAGCACTAGACTTTTGGGTGCAGTAATTCTTCAGTATGCGATAATTTCTTTATACCATAGCATGTACCAAGCAAATATATTAATCTTGGAACACAGAAAAGATTTGACTTTAGCTCTTGTTGTTATACTAATGTCAGAAATTTTATCTTGGAGAAAAATAGCATACAGAGAAATCAAAAGACAACAAAAGAAAAATATATGTGCATATAGTTTTAATTTCTTTAAGTATGTGTCTTTTAAAAGGAAGCACATTTGTGAGAGGTCCTCCTTCAGAAAGTGAATTATGGCATAAAAGATATTGTACCTTCAGGGTACAGGTGAGAGGTCACCACACATAACTTCTTCCAAAAGTGACATCTGAAGTTTTGTAATATTTTTAAAACATCTGCTATAGTGGAATTATTAATTCTCAGAACTTCCTTGATGTAACTCTCTTCCTATTTTATTTTTTTTTATGTTCAAAACCTGTCTTTTCCACTTGCTAATGAACACACACACACATACACACACACATACACACACACTTGCACACACGCACGCACTCTGGCCCTGCAATTCTGTGTTCATAGACTCTCTAAGAAGGAAGCTTGCTGCCATCGTTGCTGAAGACAGCTCTCCGGACAGAGCTGACACAGCTCCTCAGTGTTGACTTGAGCTGTTGATTTCCACAAGACTGAAGTCTTTCTTCCAGAACAGTTACCTTGTCTATTGCTCACCCCGAGTTTTTCCTATGTCCTCTACCCCGAACACTGTCCTAGGATTGCACCTGATCTTGGAACGTGTTAACCACTCAGAACATTTAGTATGGAATAGGTGACAGTCACTCTTTCAAATGTGTCAGAAGAGTATAAGTAGCAGCCTTTCTTTGAGGAGAAAGAAAAACCTGAGAACTGTTGTGCATACTTTAGCTTCTAGGAGGTGAATCTGAAGGCAGAATGTCTCTGTGTACAATGAACTTCCCTTCCTGTTAAACTTCTCTGCTGGAATTGTGGTCCTATGTCCTGTCCAACCAACAGCAAACAAAATCACGGAGAGGTATAAAAAGGAGTCTGGCGCTTGCCTGCATGTTTGTACCAAAGATACAGGCGCTGCAGTCCCTTTTGGGCCCTTTCTCTACCCTAATAAAGAGTTTCTCCACATATCTCTTCCCGAGAATCGCCCTTGCCATCTCCATCCCTAGGAAACCAAGTCTTCTCTCTTCAATAAGGGCAAACAGCTCCTATCCTGAACCCTTGGGAAGCGAGAGTCACTGCTATGTGAATTCATTCTAGCCTTGGTTTTCTTATAGGAAAAATTAGAGATCACGATGATGATAGACTTTCCATGGGAGTGAAATGTGATGTTGGAAGGAGCTAGCCTGGCATCAGCTGCAAAGGGAGACCTAAAGTGAACTTTATGAATTTTTCTTCTCTCTGCCTCTTCCTCCTCCTTCCACAGTCTTGGTTATTGCATTTATGTGATCCCTTCCATCAGCCTCATAAAGACACTGTTAGGTCTGCATGATATCCATAGTGGTAAACAAGAAGACTTAAAGAACTGCATCAAGGAAAGGAAGAAAGCCGAGGAAGCATAGGAAACTTTCATTGGTGACAGTACTCACAAGCCATAGTTACCACTGAAGAGAACTACTGCGTGACAGTGCTGGAGTGGCCAGCACACACTGCTAGTATTTAACATGCAAGATGTTTCTTGGAGATGCATCAACTTACCTTCAGTTTATAAAGTGAGAACCCAAACCACAGCACTATCAAGCACATGAGAGCCACCAGGCCAAGCGAACAATGAAGCCAACTCTTACAGCTTCAGTAACTGTCTTCTTCATACATCCTATAAATTAGTAGGAGCAAGAGGAGGGAGAAAGCACTGGAGAAGAGGCAAAGGACACGAAAATGGCAAGAGAAAAATCAGTTCTGCGTTTCCTTACGAAACATTGGAACCTGGGTAATGATGCATACTCACCAATGCCAAGGAGAGATTCTTGGTAGAATCCCAAGTTTCAGGGACATTGTCGCATCTTCTGGGTTTAAGTAAGGATGTGAGTGGCCTAAGGGCTTCAAAAATGCAGATGAGCGTAAGGCCTTGAAGTGAGAGCTGTTGGAGATTGGTCTCCAAAGTGCCTGCCATACTTGGGGAAAACCTGTGCTGGGAAGCTTACTAGCTGCGGGCTCTTCCACTCTCTGTGAGAATTCTTCAGGAATCAAGAGAAGAGAGAAGAGAAAAGTGTAGGTAAGGCAAGGGATCATGGTAACCATGGTGAGCAAAAAAACGCTGAGAGCCACGCCTTGCTAGGGGGCTGACACCTCCCTTGCCTTCTCGAACAAGTGTGAACTCATTCCCACAAGAATAGACTCTCTCCCTGTGACTTTATTAAACACAGGAGATTTCTAGAAAGATATTACATCCTGATTACTTGGCATTGCTCTATATTTACTTGAACTTTCCACTTTTATATGTGCAAAAATGTGATTATGAAATGTGACTGCAGTGGGTTCTACAGTGATTCACGAATAAGAGTAAGCACAGCACATTCGGTGTGACAAAAGTGACCGACACTTCTGCGTAGCAATGGCCTTTCTTCCACTCTCACTGATACTGAGTTTCACCTGTCTCCTAAACTTGGTTACGAGCTGCTAGAGAACAGAAATATCCCATCTGCTTATTCATTCATTTTATGTATTTATTTTAAACTGTGACTTAAAAAAAAAACTGTATGTATGTATGTATGTTATGGCCACCTCAGCCTGCCCTGGTGGTAGGGCTGGTGCAACATGTGGTGCTGGGGATCGAACCATGGTCCCTGCGATTGCCTAAGCTTGCCTAAACAGGTGCTTTAGACTGCTGAGCTATCTTGCCAGCATTTATAAAGGTGTGTATTTTTATTGGTTTCTTACCCCGATATAAAAAATCTCAGCTGTGATAACTCCATTTCAAACATTCTTTATTCTCCAGCACAACCTGACTCCCACTGAGCATGACTTTCCAGCACGGTGTCATTAGGTGTAAAATGAAGGGGCCAAGCCCGTGCCATCTTCCCGTCTGGCCTCTACAGTCACGTCGGGCTTTTGTAAAATTCATGCCTCTGCTTTGCAGGCTGTTATCAACAAAGACATAGTATTTAAAGCAGTGGGATCAAAAGTGCCTCAAACATTATTATGACAGAACTGCAGTGATAATAGTGTTCACAAACTGTGCCAGTAGTGTCACCCCTTGTTCTCCACCCATGTTACTAATGTTATCCTTGTTCTAGGAACTGATATATTTTTGCTTCCTCCCTGTATTAGTTACTTTTTGCTCGTTGGTGGAATAAATACCCAACACTCAAAATGAAGGAAGGAAAGGTTTATTTAGCTCACAGTTTGTGGAGGTTTCAGTCCATATTCGGCTGGCCCAAGGCTGAGTGGAACAGAGCAGAGAGCATCCAGTTCATGGCAGCAGAACAGCAACAAAATAGTGGCAGAGGTAGCCAACCAACAGGGCAGCAGAGCAACAGCAACAGCTAGAGCTCCAGTCTGTCTCTCTGTCTCTCTTTATATTACATTCAGGCTCTCCACCTTAGCTCCCGCCCTAGGCTACACCCATAATCCCAGAAGTACTTCCACCCATAATCCCATCAGTACTAAAACCCATAATCCCAGGGATCATGGATCAAGTCTCAAACTCTAGAAGTCCC